>UELX01002366.1:0-31817 GCA_900480035.1 Eupelmus urozonus | reverse complement strand
TTCGTCTTTTAGCTCAAATACGAAATTTTCACGCATAAAAAACGTATTTTTAACGCATTTATTACGTTATTTATATATGTACGTAAAATTTACGTAAATTTTGACGATTTACGAAGTACGAACCATTTTTAACTATGAAATTATTTATTTTTGTAGATACAACTTACTTATTGATTGAGCTATATTAAGAATCATTCAATAATAAAATCTATCTGCAAGAGCAATGTAAATTCTTACGAAAAGCAAAGTTCTTAATTAAATAGACGTAATAGTTTCTTTTTAATTCCCAAATTTATGGGCCGAGGCAAGATTTAAATATTTATCTTTTTTATCGCTCATTACTTAACAAAATATCCTTATCGTCTGAAAGATACTCAATTTTGAATCAATGAAAATAGCAGCGTGTAATAGATAAATATAAACAGTGATAAGCAATAATTTATCGGCAAATTCCTCGCCGTTAACAATTCCAACATCATAAACAAAAACCGCTCGCAATTTTCGCAGAACACCTCCGCGTGCGCCAAGACAGTCAATAATCGTAAAAATCCTTCCGCAAAATGGCAAGAATCACAGTGCCGGCGACGTATATAACTCGCACGGCCGCAGTAGTGGCGCCAGAGGCTTCATCTGAAATCGCGCGTGCACCGTCATTTCTCCGCCTCTCTCGGCCACTGCCCAAAGCCGTCGACAATCGTCGACGAGAACTAGCGCCCGTCGCGCGCGCTAAAACACATATACACCCACGCATCCGCGTATCAAAGCCCTCCTAATCCTAAAACCGGATTTTGATTTATTTACGCCGTCGCTCAATCGGCCTCCCTCGCCAAAAGACACTGTGCGGGGGGATCGGCTTTAATTTGCTTTCACGCCCAAGAAAAAATATACTCTCCGAGGCGTATCGGGCCGCGAGGCGCATAACGTTCCTGGCAGCGTTTAACGCATCTCTCTCATTCGCGATCGACCTTCAACCTCCCAAAGTTCCATCTCCGGCCACCTGGTATCGTTTTTCTCTCCGCGCGCTCGTAAAAACTACACGCACGATCACAAAGCACACACGCTTACACACTGGGAACAACGGCTTTTCCGGGTGCCTCGCGTTTTTTTCTCTCTCACAGCGCATGTATAGAGAAAACGAGGCGCGCGTGCATTATGCTTTGCTCTCTCGGTGCGATAATCGTCTCTCTTTCTCTGCATGCATGCGAGAGAGCGCGAGGTTCATCGCGGGTGAGATCAGCCGCCTTATCGCTCGCTCCGGCTTCTTCTTCTCCCGAGGCTCTCTCGCGCTTATATATAGCGCGTAAACGCGATGTTTGCGCGCGCGCGCGCTCTTTATCGCGCGTAGGGCCTTGGGCTCTCTCTCTCTCTCTCTCTCCCCCGCAGACACCTGTAGTACTTATATATGCGCTGCTCCTTACTTGCAGCGTTTCGCTCTCCTCGCTTTTCATCGGCGCGACTCTCCGATGGCTAATCAGAGCGAGAGAGCTGTGTATATACGTATGTATGCGAGAGTGCGCGAGAGAAAGAGAGAGAGAGAGAGAGAGAGAAGCGAAGGAGGTCAAAAGGCCCCAGCGCACGATCGGCGCGTCGCGGCGAGTCTCTCTCTCTCTCTGGTCGTCGTTGGAGAATTCCGGCGGGAGGAGATACACACATATACGCGGCGGAGAGCATATAGCGCGAGAGGAGAGCGAGAGAGATCGTCCCTTTCTATTTCTTTCTGCGAGCGCGCGCTGACGTCACGTATAATTACTTCTTTCATTCTCTTTGTGCGGCGCGCGCGCGCGCAAGCGGCAGAAGCGTCATATATACATACATACACACACACACGCACGTCTCTCTCTCTCTGTCCTCGGGTCCACGAGAGAGAGAGAGACTCGCTCGCTGAATACGTATACAAGCGCATAAGTGTGAGTGCGCGCGAGGAGAGCGCGCTAGTCGTCGTCGTCGTCGTCGACTGGCTCCTCTCCGCGCGCGCGCGCTGCTTATCTCGACGCCGCTAAAAATAGCCCCTGTCACGGCCAACAGCGATATTTTAAAAAGTTAAAGCCACAGTGTGGTACCACCGCGCGCGCGCGCGCTCGCCCGCCGAGTAACGAGTTCCCCCCACCGAGCGGAGCAGACACCGCCGCCCGGCCACTTTGTTCGCCAGCAGCGGCCTCGCGCCGACGCCCACGATTTTCTATGCTTTTCTGCTCGCTTTTAGAGTCGAAGCCGCTGCCAGCCTGGCGCCACCTAGCGGGTTTAAGGGGAGGAGCTGCCCAGGTGCTCGGTAATGTCGCGAGCGATTTTGCAGAGTTCGATCGGTATGGATATATGCGAGTGGGTGGGTGTAGGTGTGGGCGAGATTGCTGATGGTAGGAGGAGCTGTTTGAAGCTGGATGACAGAGGGCCGCAGCGGCGGCTTGGTTTGTTTTGGTTTTCTGGCTGTTGATTTTTTTGTGGATTTAAGGTGTGCGTAAGAATGTGATTGGGGTGTTGAAATATTGGTGGTTTCTGAAAGCAAGTGGATTTTTTTGTTTCACTTCTTTGTTACTGACATTAAAATATTTAATTAATCAAAATAAAATATTAAATTTTTCAGGCTAATTTTTATATTTTTATCATGCCCTTAATTGACAAATAATGTTGAAAGTCTTTTTACAAGCAAGTAAAAAAGTAAAATTTTAAACAAATATATAATACTTTCAAGAAACTTCCAACAATTTCTGTACTTGAAGAATTATGATTGCTTACTTATTACATCATTTGCTAAATGTCATGCTGTAAATTTTTACAATCTAAGTACTTGATCATTGAATCTTAAGATATATCTTACAATTTAAACTAAATGTACTTGAATAAGTTTAACTAACCTAAATGATAAATATTGCTACATTAATTGATATCAAATTTTTATAATTAATACAACTAAAATAACTATATAATATTTATAACAAGTTTATAATAATCGTTCATAGTCTTATCTGCCTAGCTATAATTAATTTAAAGCTTATGTTGAATTTAAACTTAATACAAGATTAAATTCCTGAATAATGAGTATTTTATATAGCCTGATTATTACTATCTTAACATCTCAACATTCTTTTACCTATAATTATACCTGTGACAATGTATAAAATGCTCGAAATTAAAAAGTAAAATATACATATTTTTTGTATTACAATGACTATTTCAAATACTTTTTTTAATTATGATATGCAATGATAATTATTAATTAATAAAATATGAAAAATATTAAAAACTAAACAGTGGTTAATATTTTTTAATATAATCATTACTTATAATAATATTAAAAATTATCAACAAATATCATATTAAACACAGTAGCATTTTCGAAAAATGAAACAGATTTGTTGTTATTTATTAGTCAAAGTGATATCAATGTCTAATAATATTTTTATACGTGTAATATCATGTGATATAAACAAGGTTGATAATTTGTGATAAGCTATACATGTGTTATATTTGTAATGCGGTATGTGATAAAATTTTTCTATTTATCTATCTAACCAACTATCTATCTATTTCTCTTTCTGAAAGTTGTATGCGCATAAATTTTTATTCATAAATTTCATGTAAAATTCGAACCCGAATTTTCACAGTTCACTTTCATGAAGAAAATCATAACTATTTTCAAATTTTAGTGACCACAATACAAATCACTATTCTAATTCAAAATAATAATTTTACATATCGAGTACAAATAATATACTGTCTGTTACTTAACCCTGAATTCCCCGGTTCTTAAATAAAGAAACCCATAAAAAAACCAGGGGGGAAAACAAGCAGGCACTTATCACATGTCGAAACATTTTAAGGCGTATCAATTCGGTTTCACGCCTGGAGCATGTCTATCAGCAAGCGTACATAAGCAATCCCAATTATTAGCACGGGATATCCGCTGCTGGAAGCATATCGCACTTGGCAAAAATAGCGTGCAATATGCAACCTCTTACACGAAAGTAGCGATTTTTTTTCTCGGCTACAATGAGTTCAGAGATGATACATCGGGCTGTGATCTCTCGTCGCTCGGTTGCGCGTCTGCACACGTGCTTTCCTCTTTTGCACAATGCACCTGCCAGTGGATATTGCGAGATAGCCGTGCGTCGTGTAATGCAATTCAGGCTTTTTGCAGCTGTTTGTCGAAAAGATATGTACTCACGAGGTAGAGATATAGAAAGTGTCGGGTGCGCGCGTTCGCTGAATAAGACTTGATTCTTCGCTGATGTACTTGCGTTTACTGAAAGATTAAATTTTTCTTTTATTTTTATAGTAAAAACGAATAGTTCAAATTTGTAAATAAATTCTAATAAATTGAATGTTTTGTTATATTTGATTCAAATACATCCTTTAAAGTAAAAATCATTTATAAAATGTCTATGGCCGAACTTTGTTTCCAAAATAACTTGGCCTTTGATTAGGTTTTCTAAATTAAATCGCACTAATTTTATATTTCATTTATTGTTACAATTTGAAGTACGTTTATTATAACCATAAAAATGCGCACAAGTGTGTGTAGTGCGCGAGATGTCCTAGTTGTATATAAAAGTATGCCGCGATTGTTAAGAGTAACGAATAATGTAGTTTTTAAAATAGTAAAATTACGGTGAACTTTTATCAGAATAAACCTTATAACATTCAACATAATTAACTTTTATTAAGCCTTATTATCTAAAATGCTCGTATAGGAGTAACTAAATTGATTTTTTTCCTTAAATAAATACTCTATTTTTCTCTAGTCTACTGTTGGTTTTTTTAGGTTTTATAAATTCTGTGAATTGTTGTTTGAATTCATCTGCTAGATATTCGTATAAAGGATCCAATATTTTAAATAGCATTCTAAAATTAATTTTATTAGAATTAAATATTAAGGTTTTAAATTAATATTTCTAATTAAATAGTAGGATTCAAATAATTTGGTAAAATTGTTTGTGTAAGCTATTTTAAAGATTTCTACTCTGGTACAAACTTCTAGGACATTTATTTTTACAACAATTTAAAAATTAAAAGTAATTGCTTGTACAAAATGAATTTTAGAAAAAAAAATAATTATTTTTCGTAAGAAATTCATTAAATATGGTAAAATATGTACAAAAATAAAAATAAAACAGAAAAAGAATGACAGAATTTTTTTTAGTTTCATGAATACTTTATTTTTCGAATGCATTTAAGCTTTCATAGTTGTTAATGTTGCCTCTTAAAGAGTAGAAAAAAACTTGTCAATTTAAATTGTTCTTGAAAGTAAAGATTTTTTAGCGCCTCTTATTGTTATGTATCATCATTTTATCAAAGTTGCATTAGCAATTATAATACGTTTCAGTCTTTAACCCGATGAGTTACGAGTAAGGTTAGCTTAATCAGGTTTTTAAATATACGTCATGCTACTTAGTCCTTTCTTTTACTTAGAACAGGTTTGGTCTAGGAATAAATTATGCAGTGTTTTGTATTTGCAAATGAACTTGTTTCCTGCAATCGTTACATTTGATGGTGTCCTGAATTTTCATTAAAAATTACAAGTTAGCTCTTACTGTTTGTAACTTTTAAATATTATTGTCATACAAAAATATGTATGTAATGAAAACTTTAAAGTAATCACTATTATATTCTACGAGGTACCTAGCAAAATTTTTAAAAAATGTTTGTTTTTCCAAAATCATAATTACAATATCGTGCTAACAGATCTTTTAAATATTCGATTAAAAAAATATCTACGATAATAGTAAATTTAAAATACATTTCAATATTTTATGATGCGTAATTTATAAATGGAAATTTTTAAACTAAGCTGTAAACGAGTTGTTTGAAAATCGTGACTTATAAGTATATCATATCATCGTGGAAATTCACATTAATCCAAATAAGAAAACCCAGAAGGGGTCTTCTGAGTTTCCCTATTTTGCTTAATGTGAATTTCGGTCAGTTATTTTATTATTATAATTTGTGCACGTTTTGATTAGTTTTATTAAAAAAAACTATATTTGCAGTAGTTGAAAATATGAGTCTGACTGTAAGTTAGACAATTAATATTAAACAATTGCAATGAATAGTTTTAATCAAAAAACTAGTTTTTCAAAAAAAGCATTATTGTTTTTTTTTTTATGAAAAAGACTACTCGACCTTCAAAGAAAGAGAAGGTAAGTTAGCGGAGACATATCGCTAAATATATGTAAGGCTGTACTATTTTGCTTGAACTAGTCAGTGTCAGTCTGTCGTGATCTCTGACAAATACTATTTCACTTTAGCCAGAAACAACATTTTCACACATTAGCTCGTCGTATATCAAATATAGTTATCCAATTATATTAACCAACTACTTTTATCTTAAATTAAAGATTCTCTAAATACGAAAATTTCCATTGGTAAATCGACATTTACATATTCATGAGAATTAAATCTTCGAAAATTTCTGTGACTTCTGTGCTCCGAAGAAAATTAGAAAGTTCCTTCTTCGTGCTTCTAACTTCAAAAAATAAAAATAAAAATATCTTAAGATTATATATAAGTACTTAAATTCTTATTTATACGTAAATAATTAAATAAATTATACATTGTACGTGAAAACACATCAATATCGACAAATTTATTTTTAAATCCACCTTTTCCTCGCTTCTCACTTTTTGCCGCAATCGAATCGCTACACATCAACTCGCCGATCTAGAATCTAGATACTCGATCAGTCAGTCTAGCAATTATAGCTCAGCGGCATCCCGTCTGCCACGACAGTGAATTATCAAGCCATTTTACCTTCCGTAAATGGCAAAAAGAGCTCGGCAGCGATCGGCTTTCTCACCTGTCTGGAACTCGTATGATCAAACCCCCTCCACCTCCTATCAAACCTGGAGCCCTGAAAAACTCTCCAATACGTGTAAGCCATCAGGCATCTCCAGTGCCGATTTCCCGATCCGCGCGGGAAATACGCTTATAGAACCTAATGACAGAAAAGCCCGATGAAATATTTGGAGGGAAAACAGCCGGGGCATCGAAAATAAACGCGGAAAGTAACGCATATGATCCGGGCGCGCGCGGGGGATGGATTCCGAAATTTATTTGTTTGTATAATTTCATAGCCGCTCGCGCGCAGCTCTCATATATAGGGGCTCCCGTCGATTTTCGCGCCGGCGGAGTGGGAGGCAAGAGATAGAGAAATCGCGCTGCGTGCGGGGCGTGGGCGGCACGTGCGATGCAAACCAAAACATTTTCGCCTTTGACGTCAAGGTGATCCTCAGCTCGGCGAGCTCTAGTCCGCAAGGCTATTAAAATCGAACGTTAGCGACAAAATAGCTAAGCCCTCTCTCTCCCTCTCTACGAATGGAAAACACCCGCAAGACAGAGGCCCACACACACATCGGTCTTCTTCCTTTTATTTTTTTGTCATAAGCGACGTGCTCCACTTTGCCGAGGCTCGGAACAAAAAAAGATATAGCTCGAGGGGCTTGTATATATATCGCTTAACACGCGCGCGCGTTGCGTTATGTAGGGCGTCGCGTCAGGATTGGTGATTCGCGAGGTGAAAGGAGGATCCATGGAGGGAGAAGACACGCGCGATTTGCGGCTTTGAATCCGCGCGAGAGAGTGACCTTTAAAAATAGGCACACGTCGTTTTCGGGCCCTTAAGCGATCGCGAAAATGTCTCTAGCGCTTTGCTGCTGGCTCATTACACGGCGCGCCAGAGCTGCCCCCGTGAGACAGCAGCGACTGGCTTAGCCGCTCCGCGCAGTCCACCGGCGACTCTTTGGCGAAGCGGTCGCGCGCGATTTTCGTGCCCGCCCACCACACTCGCTTCCCCGGGACAGTCGGCTAGGCATATACCTGAGCGATACACGTGCTGCTGGCTTCAGATAAAGCCTGTAGGCCGAGCCGACGGGTTCTAAAGTGCTCGCGAGCATAGCTTTGATAAGAGTTGCTTTCTCGGACTGTTTTTTAAGAAAACGCACGAGAAATCGGCTTCGAAAACTCGCGCTTTGTACTTTCGTCTGCGATGAAAGTAGTCTGATCGTCACGCGAGTGCGAGTGCAAGTGCGAATCGGCATCCTCTGAAAAATCGGCAAGGAAGATCGGCATCAATGATGGATTCGGTCCACGATCTGAAGCGGCTGCTCTTCGAGCGCACGGAGGCCCTGCGCCGAAGGGACGAGACCGTGGAGATCCTGGAACGCGCCCTGGAGGAGCGCGACGCGACGATCCGTTACCTGCAGAACGAGATCGATAAATTCCGTCAGATCGTCGATCTCTCAATGGTCACGGGTCCGCTGAATCCCAACCAGCGGCTTAAACGTTTGGCCATCTCCGCCGAGCCGCTGCACCACGACACCAGCAAGCCCATACCGAAATTCAGCAAGCCCCAGAGGTAAATCGGCGCGCTCCTTTTGCGCGGTATATATCGGCTTTTGGCTCGGGAGATCGGAAGAAAGCAGCGCGCTTGTCGAGTTGGATAGATATGGATGTAGGCGCCGAGGCCGATTGGTCGGATAATTGTGGCATTATCGGCGCGGTATTTGTCACCTTCGCCTGGCTTTATCCGGACATTTAATTTTAGAATGCGGGTGACTGATAGGTACGATTACGTTTATCGGTTAGACTTAATTTAAGAACGTCGGGTAGCCGGAGCACTCGAGGGAATACTAGCTGACGCGTAAAAAGGTTCGTTTCGGTGTTGAAAAAAACATGCGCTTTGAGTGTTTTGTTGATTGTTTGCAAGTGATAATTGGGTTGGTCGCTTGTTTTTAATGTAATAAATAATTGTTTGGTCATGTTAAAATCTGAGGACTGTAATGTAGGACTGTGTGTTGAGTGCTGGATTGAATTTCATATAAAAATTGGGATGTATCAACGGTTTTATATAAGATATCCAAGAGTTTACTATACTTTTAACGCAAACCGTCATTTTTCAAAATGTTTTAATTTTTAATTAATTATTACACGGGCCAGACGTTCGTAATGACTTTGCATTTACAGTTTGGCTAGCAAATTTTTCCGCACATTTACATTTTTAAACCCCGACATCATTAATTATCGTCAGATCATCTCTGAAATTAATTTCGCTCACAAAAAAAATGCACAAAAATAACTCCCGAGATACCGGACAAAAACAATATTTTAACATAAAAAAATCATCAACAGATTATACCTTCCGCAGTAACACAAAATATACAGTTCACCTGTCGTTTTCCTTTTACGTTTAATGTAAAACAATTAGTTTATCTGAAAAGAGACTCGTCACAGCCGCTTCACGGGTGGCATACGCATGAGCTTTTGGTGGCTCCTATTAAGTAATCGGAGCGTAGCGAATGTTTATTTGAATGGATACTTTTTACTATGTGGCCGCGTTCGCTTAGTGTCTTATAGTGATAAACAAGTGACACCATTAAAAGCTGTGTGTACGTGCGATCGCGCCTTGCGTAATGAGGGACTCGCACTTTCTCATCACGTCACGATCGTTATCAATGAACGTGACGGTTCTTTTATTTCGACACTTTTTATTCGGAACGCTTTTGCGTGCCTGAATCATAACTCGATTGAATAATTTCTGCAACAATATTTTTTTACTGCAAGTTGATGTGTATTTATGACATAATTGAGATAACGTTTTTTCGAAAGTCTGCTCTATATTGAGATCTGAGGTCTGAGAGAGATACGTACATGCGTAGCATTTATTTTGACCTGACTATAAATAAAGGATAATATTCTATTTTATAAATTTTATGGATTTCAATTTTTTATTTATTTAATTCAATGACTTTTTCGCTATTGCTATTTTAGTTTTAAAAGCCAGCGTAACAAAAACATAATACTTATTCATGCACTCGCTAAATGCTGAGAATGTTTTTTGCTATGGTTAAGAATACAGATAAAAGAAAATTAATGAGTCATCATTATTAAAAAAGAGGTTAAGGCAGTTTTTGCACGTAGAAATAAAATAATGTGTATATATACTCACGCCCTAAGGGGATTCGTAAAAGTTTGTAAAGATGATCAATTTTAAAATCTAAATTTTTTCAATCAAGAAGGTCAAAATAAAGTTTGCAATTCTTTATTTTTTACGGATAAAAAATCCTTTATAAAGAAAAAGTCTGGTTTTTTTCAAAGCAAAAAGAAGTAACGTAATTGCTTCTCGTTTTTGACTCATAAAAAAGGGTATAATTATAACTTATACATGATGTAATAACTTCTCTTATCGATCAACGACCTAGTAATTTTTATATAATTCCGGGTTCTCATCATATTCTTAATTCTGGTCTCGTTACTTTTAATGAGACATACATTTAAGTCATAAAATATAAGCTATACTAAAATTTAATTTATTTCAGACACATTTATATCAGTTATAAATTTTTTGTTAAAAAGTATACAGTATTTTATAGATGCACTATATGCTTAATCATTACAAGTTATTCAATAATGCTTAAAGTAAATATTTGCTGTCTGATATTATTACTAATGCAACAGCATTCATTATGTTATTTAACTTTAATCACTCTTCGTTGACCTTGACTTTAGAATACCGTATTTTTTTGTATCTTCTGTCTATTTTAAAATGCGGTTATTCACATTTGCAATTACAGGTTTAAAAGCCGACATCATCAATTTAAATTAAATATAGTGGTGATAACAGATATTTTTTTTAATTTATTTATTAATGACTTATACTGTAGTTTTCTCAGTCGCTAATATCCTCTGAGGGATCCGACTTAAAATAATACATGAAATAAACTATAGTTTACTACATATATGTATCTATTTTAACTTATTTAAAATTTTAAAATTCAGTTAAATGGCTAATTTCTCGAAAATCTAAGTTGATTTCATTTATCAGAAATATCCATAATGATATTTACTAAATTAAAAAAAAAATTTTTTCATTTTATGTAGCAATCAGAAAATAGCATTTAAGATTAAAGAAAATTTATGCATAAGATGTCACCGTCGTTAATTATATTATTTTATACTATTTGAATATTTAAAAAAAAAAATGAATAATAAAGAGGTACTTACTTGCGTCTCTGCTATTCACTTGAAGAAAACCAATTTTGTAGTTTTACTAGAAAGTAAGGATAAGCTTATTTCGATTTCAATGGTAGAGTAAATAACTTCTGATATAATAGCTAATAACAGAAAGTTTTAGTGAATACTAAAATTTGATTATATCCTTTGCATAATATTAGTTATCGAATTAAGTCGAACGTTTTCAAATCATAAAATAAAATTATGTCACTATTATTACAGTTGAATTAATTTTTTTCTTCGAAATAGACTTCGTATGCACTAACCATAAGACAAATATCATGTTACAATTACAAAAATGTTACTAAAAATCCATGTTATTAATACTAATATGTTAACTATCATTATATTACTTTATCAGTGACAATAAAATTGTATCCTTAATAAGAATTTCACTTTCTGTTACAACAATTTTTTTACTAGATATGCTGATAACTATAAGACAAAGGATTTTCCTCAATGCATATAGAAGCTACATATTTATTCATACAAATGCCATTAAAAGTAGCAACATATTTCCTGTTTAATGAATGAATATCTTTTTTATCCAGTACCTGAATAAAAAACTATTGTATATTTTTATTTTTTTGTAACAGGTCACGTGAATTGATCAAGGCTGCTATTTTGGATAATGACTTCATGAAAAATTTGGAACTGACGCAAATTCGAGAGATCGTTGACTGCATGTATCCTGTTACTTTTTCTGCTGGTTCTATAATTATTCGCGAAGGAGATGTTGGTTCAATTGTTTTTGTTATGGAAGGTAAGTTCATTTTTTTACTTTTTATTTGTTAAGCCCATTTGAGTAATATCTTGGCATGAATAAAAAAAAATTGTTTAAAAAATTATTCGGAAATTATCAGGAGCATTTTATAGGTATACCAAAAGTATTTTACATTGTTACTTAAGTATTTTTAATCTATAAAAATGTAATTAGTTTTATAAATAGAAAAGTGAATCTATCTAATAAGATGTAATTATAGTTGTATATCATAAGGAAGTTCCATGTATAAATAGCTTTCTTATTAAAAAAAAAATCATGCTACTTTAAAAAATGCTATTCTAAGATATGATCTTATTTTAGTACTGCTCTACTAAAAGAACTTCTTTTTCTTCTTTCAATAATGAGTAAAACTATTTATGTTCACTCGTTATTCTTGTTTTAAAAAATATTTTTATTAATAAACAAACTTAAAATATAACAAATCTTTTTTTTAAATCTTCAAATTTTAAACTTTTCATGAACTATTTGAAATAATTATTTTGACGGTTATTCCGCTGATACAAGTCATGAAAATATGTTTAAATAATGATTTCATTACAAATTTTCTATATAAAGCTGATTTTATCCTTATAAGCAATATATGTTGTATATTTACAAGGTTAAAGTGTTATGTTTGAACCTTTCATATCTGAATTACTTTGTATTAAAACAAAAATTTTGTACGCAATGAGATTGCTTGATTTTTTTCTTGGCCTATATTTGTTAGTCCGCTACTCAAGAATTCAAAATTATCTAAAAACTACTAAACAGTTTATGATATCTGAAAGATTTCAGAAACATAACATCTCATCCGCATACCATATGGCAACGATATAAGCGAAAGAGTAAATTATAATAATTAAAATGTTGTAAAAAATCTATATTTTATCTGGTTCGGTTGAAAATTATATATTCAGTATTGGCTACTGAAATCATTAAATAATTTAAAATTCGATTTTTATTTACTTTTAATATTAATATGATTTTGAAGTCTTGCAGTTATTAACAATAATTACAAATACCGATTTTTTTTATTCAATTTTTCTTTAAAAAAAATGCTGCATAGTCACGTTATTCTTTTAGTCAGCGACAACAAATTATCGATGAAATTAAAAAAAAAAATAATTAAAAATTGACTGAAAATAATATTTATAATTGTTGGTAACCACAAAATTTAAATTATATCTTTTAATTGAAATTCTACTATTATTATTTAATTATTGATAAACTAAAAAATGTAGTACAACCTTAGATTTTAAATAGTTTTTTGGTCGTTTTAAAATGGTTATTCTCGTTATATTGCTCTCTATATATTGACCTTTGGTATCTATAAATCATTTAAGTATGATATCATATTATTGAACTCCAATTCCCAACAGGTACTTTCAGTAAAACTTACCACATCTGAGCAGAAGTATTACAATCCTTCGCAAACACAGCAATTTTAGCTACCTTAGCTTCGTCGCTAAATACATACTGAAAAAGAAAATAAACCTCTTTTAGAAAATCTCGGGCTATTGTAGGATTATGCTAATAGGGTCCACCTGCTTTCGTACCAACATAATACTTATACCTGCCAGTTTCCTTGATTACGGAAGCACCTAAACGTATGTACGAATATGTTCGACCATCAAGCAAAAGCGTTTGCTCGAGATCCATTCCGTCAAGACCATAAGCTTTAATTTCTAGGAAATACTTAATACAGTTACCTGCTCCTTAACACCTGGCACCGCGACATACCGGTAATACGCGTTTTCGACCTGTTTTAATATTGCACTGGCGAGTACGTGAGACAGAAACGAGGAAAAAGGGAGACGGAGACACAATGAGAAAGAACGAGTATTGTGGATTTTTTGGTTTAACTCTTCGTGAGTGATTGATATTGGCACTTTTATTTTTTATTAAAAAATCAGAGAAGGACGAATGGAAAGAAATTCAGAAACCAACTGCTTTACATAATGTATTCATAATGCGGGTTAAGAGACAAGTGACTCGCGGAGAAGGTCGATTAAAAGAGAAAGTAAACGGACAATCGATTCGTATCCTGGAGTCTCGAGTGGCGCTGATTTATTAATTTTTAATTTGAGAATCTGCAAGATGCGATTATTACTGTACAGATAAAATTATGTAAAAACTTTAATGATAAGATATAGAAAATACAAGTATAAATTTCAAAAATAAAATAATAATTTGTTTTATTATTGGTTTTGTTTTTGAAGTTACATAGAACATTAATATTTAACTGTTGAAAATATACAAGTTCATAGTTAACAAAGATTTTTAATTTACCATTCAAGTTAATTAAAAAAAAGTCAGAAATAAATCAGGCCTTTCATTACAACACTACCGTACCTATCGCAAACACGACCAATCATCTATCACGCTTAAAAAATGGATCCTTTAATTTTCAATCTCCCGAATTTCGAAATCATTACAATAGACAATCTCGGCTCAGCTGTTAGCGACGATCCATCTAAACTTAGTAACAAATGACTACCTTAAAAATAAGTGCTTGATTATGTGAAATGGAGTAACGGTAGCAATCATCGATCCTAATAATTATTACCAAAACCCCTCGCAAATCGACTTTCTCTTCTGGTCTAATAATAACCCCGACTCAACACAATAATGAACCATTCCGTTATAACCTCTAGCTCGTTCCCTCACGTAACGCATCGGAAAAGGGCTCCTATACACAATTTTCATAGAAAGTGTTAACAAGTCAATGACTCTCCATCCAGCCTTTATCAAACATATCCCTCCACGATAAAGTATCGAAACATCCTTTTTTTTCCACCGACCCCAAAATTAAAACTGTTCCGCATAATTAGAACCAGCTACAGCAAAGCCAGCCGTATAATTGCGTTAGGAGTCGGCGACTCCGTCGCTATCGAAAAAAGCGCAATTCAGTTTCTTTTTGGCTAGACTCTGGTGAACGGCTCGGCGCTCTCGATTACTTAATAGCGTCGACGTAACCGCGGGCCTCTCGCGATACTGCGGCGGCCCGCAAGCGGATCGTCCTTTTTCAAAATACATCGGCAGAGTTCATCCAGCTCTTCTATACCGCCACCTAAACTCGGCAATTTGAAGCTACATACTGAAGAGCGAGCGAACGAGAAAAAATCTTAGTACAATGCACCGAGAGAGTACAGCTGCACCCGTAAAAGCGAGCCCGCTGCAAAAATGTCGTATGTATGGGCTCCGACCCATAAAACCTGGGCTGCACATAAAATTCTAACTATAGAGCCGCCTCTGCAGGCGCGGGCGAGGGCCGTAAGGTATACACACTCTGCGCGCTCGCGCGCGCGAGAGAGAGAAACCGATATCGGCAGGCTGGCCAAGAGATCGAAGCACTGCCGCCTCTCTCTTCTTAGCCCCCGCAGGCGTGCAAACAAAGGTTTGGGCGAATAATGTCCGTCGAGGCAGCAGCGACCTTGGCTGGAAAATGGAAATTCCGGGATACATGGAAGCGAGAGAGAGAAAGAGTCTCTTAGCAGCAGCAGCACAAAGAGGGACTCGAGCGCGCTCGTCGAACAGCTGAGAACCTCTGGCCTTTCTCCTCGCTGGCTCGCGTGCGGGGAAGGGGCCAGCGGCAGCAGCAGCAGCAGCAGCCTCGCTCTCTCTCGTCGAGGCGAGCGGCAGTCGGCGTGCGCGTGTACTTACAGCAACAGCAGCAGGCGTGCGCGAGCGGCATGCGTCATCATCGGCTTGACACAATGCCTCGAGTCTCCTGAAGCGCTCCTCTCTTCTCGCGAACCAGAGGATGAAGGTGCGGGGCTACCCGGGCCGCGCGGTCCTCGAGGACCCGGAGCTGCTGGCCGACCCGGAGGCCAGCCGCGGCCGGGCCATGGAGCTGCTCTACGAGGCGAGCTGGCGCGAGTGCGGCCTCAACTGGGCCCCGAGGCCCCGGACCAGCTCCGGCGAGGACGTCCCCAGGCCCGGCAGCAGCAGCAGGAGCAGCAGCACTCCTTCAACGGATAGCGAAACGTCCAACGAGGACGTGCCGACGAGGGATAACAGTTTAACCAGCAACGGCTACAGTAACCAGCAACAGCAGCAGCAGCAGCAGCAGCAGGGCCAGGCCGGATTCCTGATACCCAGGCCCCGGCTTATCGTGCCGGTCCACACGTACGCCAGGCGCCGGCGCACCGGGGCCCCGCCGCCAGTTCGCACCAAACGGCCAGGTATATACTTTTGCATATATCGCGACGAGAGCAGCAGCGAGTTTTGTATATGCATAATCGCGCGCGAGCGCGGGGACTTATGGGAGCTGCGACCTACAAGCGAGCCGGAACTCTCTCTCTGCCCCCACGCGTCTATATAGCGCGAATCATTGTCATGCGAATATACACGGCCGTGACGAGCTTAGGAGAGCGGAGGAGCCGGGAGATCGGCTGCTGGATAACTCTCCTGATGCTCGTCTCTTGCTTTGTATAAATAGCGCTTGGGTATATAGAGGCGCGCTCATTTTTGCGTTTACGGTTTCTACCGAGACTTTATATACCGGCTCGCTCGATTTAACTGTATAAACAGCGCCGGCGCGACGTCCTTTGCTCCTCTCTCGGCTGGTACCGTAAGACCGGAAGGCCGATCTAGTTCGGATCGACTGGTTTAACGCAGCCGGCAGCCCACAATGCACAAGTCCTCGCTCTCCCTCTCTCATCAGGCGCGTCTCCGCGTTAACCTTAATTCCTCCTGCTTATTGGAAAGGCAAAGATCGTCATCTGCATCGCTCCTTTCTAAGCCGCGAAGGCTCGCATAATTTTCGCTTCCTGCGCGCGCGCCCCGGCTCCGAAAAGCAGCGCTAGAGGATCGAGCCTGTGGGAGGAATGAATAATGCAGCCCGACGCGAGAGAGGCAGCCCCACGTGCTTGACATTCCCGCTGCGTGAGATGTGCAGAGCGAGCAGAAAAAGAAAAGCACCGTTATGATATGTACGCGTACGTGTGTGAGTATAGTTGCGAGACACGCGCGTTCTCGTGTTTGCTCTGCTATTAATCGTAGAGGAGACGATAGGATTTCGATAGCGCGTCTATGTTTGCACGGCTTTATTGTTCGAGCTGCTACTGTTATACAGGTCGCGGCTGATTGACATTGAGCTTTTCACACTTAGGGGGGGCCAGGGAGGAGAAGCCCAAGTTGGATGAAAATACATTTTCTCGGGCCCGGAATATATATGTCTAAGACAGTGGAGCGCGTAATTATAGCTCCGGATAAGTAATTGCCGCGCGTCCGATAAACCGTTATTGTTTAATGAAATCTTTATCGAGAGTCGCCGGCGTGTAATTTTCGACGGAGCGCGCAGACGAGAGCAGATGAAACGTCTCGCTGCTCTTTTGTTCTGGATCTGTTGACGGGTGATAAACGTTTGATATGTATCTCGAAGAGATAGGATCGTTATGAAGCTCAACGGGACTTCGGATGGGACAGTTGGTATAGCAGATATTTTTTTCTGATAATGAAGCAACGAATCGTGGACGTGTTGTATCGGTGACGATTTGGAATAGATAAATTTCTGTGTAGTCATAATAATATTTATTGTTTTTTGCGTGGACGCTTTGATATGAGTAGTGTGGCTATCGGTCGAGCAGGAGAAAAAATTTTAATGAAAGTTGAGTTGAGAGACACGTTGCTGAGGCTAATGTCATAAATTCTTTGAAAGTCTGCTTCGTGATAAGCATAAGCAGCTATTAATTAGTTGTTGTAAAAAGTAATTTTTACTTTGCTTGTAACGGAATAATATGGTAATGGAAAGATTAAATTACAATGAGAATTTAGAATCGACTATCAAGCGTATAGTTAAGTAATACGAAATGTTAATAAAAGTGTAAAATCGATGCGATAGTTTTAAAAATAATTTTTTTTTTAGAATGATCGATGAAATATAAAGATGTTATCGTTCTATTTCTTAAATATATATTTTTTCAATGATAGCTTCTATCAATATCTCTTTGGTAAACATAAAAATGTATTATATTTAGAATCTATGATAATGCAAATTAGATTTTCATGTTCGATAATAGTAACAGCCAAAATTGTAGACAGCACAATTAATACATATCGGAAAGAGCACTTCAACATTTTAAAACATTTAACGAGAAAAAGTCCCACTTTCAAGAAAGTTAAATTAAATATTATTAAATAATTACAACGCAGCAAGTTTCGTCCGTTTAAAAAAAATAAGTATACACTTTCTCTCTCGTTCTAAGGAGAGTCTGTCGGATTATTTCCGTGGCAAATCGACGGTAATACCTGGACTTTTTATCAACAAAAAGAATTGACACACTTTGGTTGCAGCATGAATCAACCATTACCGAATACCTCGGACACCAATGTATTTACTTTCCTCCGATTATTTCACTCCGTAATTTTAAAATTGATGCAAATTACACATTGATTTTCTCTTTTATGCATTTTACTAGTACAAACGTCTTTTTATCTTCGCTTGTTATTATGCTTAATCTTCTTAGCTTCCTCTGACATGCTGTAATTTATTTTCATCTTTTAAATACTGTATACAAGTTCTGTGTAAAAAGTAGGCTTGCGTACATGTAAATAAAAAAACAACTATAAATAAATAAATTGCACAATGCAGTTCCTTCGGTAATGAGATATTCAATGCTCAATGACTTTTGCAACTTCTAGTACTTCTTAGTAATTATATTAAAAAATATTTCTCCTGCAACTTTATTCAATTTTCATTAAAAAACGAACCATACTCTTATTCAGCACGCATTAAAAATTTCAAAATCGATCAGACACACTTCTTTCAATTAACCCAAACATCGACTCTTACTCCACGCATAAAACCCAGCGCAGCGTCAGCATGAATAAGTGCTAAATCAGTCCACAATGAGAACCCTCGCAATATTAATTTTAGCCAGTTTATTATTGTCATTATTAGACTCTGCGCGCGCAGCTCGCTCCGTCAAGCCTTCGGGAAAACGAGTTTTAGAAAAGAACAGCGAGCGTGATGTATCTTTGCAATAAATACACACTTATCCGCGCGAGCGAAAAATCGCCCCGCTAACCGCTTCTCCGAAGAGATTTTGCAATTACCGATAACAAAAATGTAACGATCGTCAGCTGTCCCAGCGATCGATGTTTACTTACACATACCAAAGAAAAACGAATTAATGACACGCGCACGGAAGATTCGAAAGCCATACATAACGACAGCTCGCTCGTGCTTATCCCAATAAAACAAATTTACGAGTACAAAAGCATACTAATCATCTTCCTTCATTAGCACATAAATTACAGCCAGCCATACATCCTGTCGGCATACGAGACACAGCCAACCTTCGCTCCGAATTTCAATCGTCCCGCCTCGCGGAGAAAAAGAACACAAGTACCCCTTTCAATTTCGACGGGGCCAGCCCGTTTAATTGCACTCGCTGCGAAATGCTAAATGGCCGCTCGGCCGCGCGCGAATCCAGTTCAGGGTCATTCGGGAAAAGTGCCCCCGCCGCGCGCGCAGCGGATCAAGGATGTTGCCACACGATTCGGCTTCACTTTCGCGCTGACTTGCTCCCCTCCGAAACGGCGACTTTCTCCGGAAATGAACTTACGGCGCGCGGGTTCGCGGGCAGAAGTTGCTGTTTTCGCGGCGATGGGTCGAGCGGAGTTGGTGTTTCTTTTTTTTAAATTGTCTTGTTCTCGAGGTGTGAAGAGTAGTTTAGGTTCGGGGCTCCCCGAGCGTTTAAAGAGTCTTTTGTTTGAGCAAGCTGAAAATTGCTGGCTAATTTATGACAGTTTAATTCCATTGTTCGTATTTATGGATCCGAGACGAAGGGTATTTCACGATTTCGTAGATGGCTATCAGCGATAAGTGGTTTATGCTTTATATTCTATTGTCGGTGTGTAATAATCATATTCCGTAGATTTGAAAATCATTTTTCCTAATCTAATTTAATGATTCGTAAGAAGGCTGCGCATAATGAGCCCAAAACACTCTCCTTTTTTCCAAAAACTCATACTAATGCAGCCTTCATCAGGCAATTAATTACCTCCCGCACCGTTAAAACAGCTCTTTTAACACAACTCGGCGGCGAGCGCGCAGCTTACCATAATCGCATAAAATTGAACTTCCGTGCGCGCGCAAAAGCTACCTCTTCCTGCAAGATTCGCATCGAGAATCGCCGAGATAAGATCGAGGCGAGCTCGATTCTCCCTGCCGCCCGCGCATAATAGACCCGTAAGTACGTTCCCGTATACGCGAGTAGCATGCGATTACGGTGCATCTTTTTTTTTTCTTCTCGCTGGGAGTATGTATACATGCACGCGTGGCCGAGCGTTCCCAGGAAGTGCAGGAGGAGACACACGGCTCCGGTTACGTCAAACCTGGCCGGGGGGAGGATCGCGCCGAGCAGCTGTAGCTGTTTTTTTCAGATGCTGCGGGTAAAGTGGATGTGAAAAGACTACGGGCTGTTTCGAGAGCGGGTGTATTGAGATATTTTTTATGGGGACGTGGAAAAATAGTTGCGATAGGTGTTTGGGTAAGAGTCGATTTATACGCAGAGGCAATGGCCTGGCTTGCTCTGGTTTAGAGGAAATAGCGAATGAGTCATTATGAAAATTATAAGAATTATTCCAGTGTCCTGATTATGAATCAGGTTGGAGTTGCGTTTCTGCAATTTTTATTGAACTTCTTGCCGCGGTTTTCATGGAAATTTTTATGAGGTTTCTCGATATGCGTTTCATTCTCCGAGTTACGTAAAATAATTAACGAAAACATTTTAGACCGCTTATTCATACGATGCAGATTGCACTACTATTTTTAGTGCATTATCACACTTTCCTTACTCTTACTTGAAATTAAAATTAAAATAAACTATCCTCCGCAATTCAACAGTTGAAAATGAAGTTGCTAATCAAAATCAGTCCGAGCATTTAATCTCTCTGGAGAACAATCCAGTATTTACAAATCCCTTTCAATTATCCGATTTATCAACGTATACACAGGCAGATATTAGCTTACACTTATCGTCGAGTGCAAGCGCATATCCCCCACGATAATAAATCCATCTTCGACGTGCCTTTTTCGAAAAATCCTTGCAGCACGATTCCACAGACAAGAGCTAAACTCTGCGCGCGGGCTTTCCATTATGACGCTTTTACAAGCACTCTTGTTAGGGCGAGTATTTGCGCTTTCATTTTTCCCGTATAAAATATACAGGCTGCGAGGCCAGCCAAGCCTGCGCGCCGTTTGTTTTCGCGAGAGCGGTACTTTCAAAACGTTTGCAATGGTAAAAAGGTTTTTACGCTTTCGTCGTTTAAAGAGGCGGCTTGGAGAGGTAAAAGAACTGCGAGTGGAAAATCTAACAAATTAAAAACTGTTGGTTAAACTGGTGGTTTTTTTGTGCTCGAGACTATGCGTTTGTTTGGAATTAAAGCGATTGTTTTAAGAGTGTTTGATTATCGATACTTTTTAAATGAGAACATTGCTTTTAAATAAGATTGGTGGTTTTAAAACTTTGAAATCTCTTGAGTGACCAGATTACCTTTTTCCTTATCAATAATTTCAAGGATCTGTTTTTCAAACTGAAAAATTTCTTATTGAATCTTTAGTTTAAAGCAAATATTTTTTCGATAACTTGCAAATGCATTAAAATTACAATTATATATACCAGAGATATTTTGACGAAACTCAATGTTGAACTCTGTTTATTTAATTAGAAAGTAAAAGATTCCTGATTATTGCTCTCGATTTTTTAAGGGAAAGTTCAAAACTATTTTTCTCGTGAATTCCACGAACTCGAAGGCAAACTAAAAAATTTGAAAGCTAATGATCCTCCGCAGCTATAAATAACAAAAGCCTTTGTTACTCTGTCGCTCCACTGATGTAAAACCAAAGATTGAACGAGTAAGAATTGGAAAACTCGCCGCTATCCATAAACCAATCTCAACTATTCTACATTACAAAACTTTTCACTTCAACCTCCAACCACACAATTCGTTCGCGCCGATCTAACCAGCCAGTCGCAAAGCCCGATAATCTTAAAAAAAAACTCAAGACTCATCATCTCTACCCTCGCTGACAATATCATTCGAAAGATTCCCATTGAAACGCTCTCTTGCCAACCCATTGACCCGATTTCTACGAGCCGTCTAACAAAGAGCCGCGCGTCGCGCAAAAGAAAAGTGTCTTCAAACGGCGTGAAAGCACCGCTGCCTAAGAATCTCCGCGCCTTATCCTCGTATATACATACTCCCAGAGCGAAACTGCGAGCCTGGTATGCCCGCGTGCATACACACACTCACACAGCCGCTCTCGCCTTTTCTCCTCGAACAACGAAAAAAAAAGTGCAGCGGAGCGCGCGCCACTTGCGCAACTGTACGTGCGGCCTGTTCTCAGAAAACTTTATATAAAACTATTCGCACTTTTGTGTCGGGGGCCCTATTTTTCCTCGGTCTTTTTTTTTTACATTCTCAGGCTGTGAGAAGGAGGAAAAACAGGACCGAGCCGTTACCGTTTGGTGTAGTGGCCGGATGGACGGGACGAGTTTGGATTTCTGGAGCGTAGTTTTTCGTACGTGATCGCCTTTAGATAGAAGGGAATACTTATTGATATGCGTTGTATAGACGCTGGGGCTAAAAATAGATTTTGATGGCCTTGGAGATTTATACGGATGTAAAGCCGAACAACCGTTATTGTAGAATTATGAAAAAAAGAGGAGGATGAAAAATTGTGACTGTGAAAAACAAACACTGATTAAGCCACGCGTGCGCTCGAGCTGTATGCTAATTTTATAAGGTTTTTTTATGCTCCGGCAGTTTTGACTTTACAAAATGTAATCTGGTTTCGCCTGGAAAGAAATAGAAATAGCGATTTGAAATTTAAAATTTCAACTATGCGACGTTTTTATAGTGTAATGCAAGCGTAACGCGTAGGAGTTACCTAAAAAAAACTTTTGTGCAATCGAGCTCTAAGTATTATTAGTATTCTGGCAACGATGACCTTTAAACTGTTTTTCAAAGCCGCATTAAAATAGAATCTTCCTTTGAATAAATTATATTTGTTTATACCAATAATTATCCTCTATCCAATTAATCTAACAAACGCAATATTACAGTCAATGTTGCTTAACGATATGAAAAATTAATTTCCTCTCATCCAATTAATTTAATTTACTTTTAAAGGGCAGGCTGCTTACAAACAGCAGTAGCTAGATTAATGAGATCATATCCGCAGTTCTCACAATTACCTCAACACACAGCTTACTTTAACATTCCATTTTATTACATTTATTATGCAAAGCAGCTCGGCCAACAAAACCAAACCAATTCTCTTACATACACACTGCTAAAAACACTCCCGAAATTAAAACATAACAATCCCCCAAAGAAACACTTCCCCAACCGTAATTATTTAAAAAACAATCGATCATAAACTTTTCCTCAATAATCCCTGCCTCGAGAGCCAATCCAAAAGTCGAACGCGCAGCGTAAACCAGCGCGCGCGCGCGGGCGAAAGCGCGTAATACCCGCGTGCATCCTGCACTCATATACTTGCGTTTTCACCGCGAGCAAGAGAGAAAACAATAGCGCGTTCATGGCTGAGCGCAGCGGCTCATTCCTTGGCATCTTGAATCTTCAATTTACGACACATCCGCTGCGAGCGCGCCCCATTAACTCACCTAAATAACCGCCAATTACTTTCATTGCGCGCCTCTCAGCGCCGGATTAGATAACTTTTTTTTCCCTGCACTTTCCTCCGCATTTATTGCGGCCAAATTAATTATGCAGATTTATTTTTTATTACATTTCGCGCCGGCTTTTATTTACATAAGAACGGCCGCGCCTATTTGCCAACTCGACGCTCTAGCGGCTGAGTTTTGCAAGCGAAGTTGAATCCGCTGCGGATTTCACTTTGCGGCGCCGTGTGTATATGAGGTGCCGTTGATTAATTGTTTCGGGGGGCTAGGTGGGGGGAGGAGGGAGTCGTGACAGTACTTTTAATTGAGGAGTTGTGGAGTAGGGCGGCGTCTTTTTGCGTGTTGTGTATAGTTTGTTGAGTGTCCTAAGAGTAAATGGATTTTTTGTGTTTTATACAGATCGAAAAGTTAAAAGTTTGTGCATTTTAATAATTTTTACTTCTAATGTCTTAATTACATTAAACGACTTAAAGACTCCATCTAATGAATTGTTATTATTATAATTAATTTAAATATAATACTACACTTAAAGGACTTTTATAATGTCGACTCCCTACTATTAACGTTAAAAGGTTTTCGCAACGCTTTTATTCTGATACAAGGTTCTTCAAAATATCCGTCATTACTATGTTCTTAATACTCAATAACCTATCGGCGTTGATTACAAAGAACATTAATTGCTGCTTTTATCAAAACGACTCCACAACATATCGCTTGTGAAATTTAATAACCGAATCTCTTGTCCTTACTATTATAAAGCATAAAACAAAATTGATTTCGAATCGTTTAAAATTACATTGAGCAAGATACTAGATACCACGGTTCATTACATTACATTTAATACGATAAGAATTAATCTTTAGGGTCCCATATACACGCTCCCAGCGTCCTTGAGATCACTAGTTCATATGGAAATCGGTTACCGAATGATGACACGCTATAAACATCGAAGTAATCCGTTTCAAAACTGGTTTAGCGCTCGATTATCCCGCTTTCGGAAGCCCTTCTATTCCGAGCCTACCTAATCAAGAACAGCTGTTTCTAATCCACTTTGATTCATGCGCCAGCGTTTCCTATTTGTTTCGAATGAGATTCACAGTTACATTTCTCCATTTACGAACGACCAAAAAAAAAAGAGTAATAATCACTCCACATCAAACAACGCCAAGTGCCAGACTACCCAGCCCTATAAAAAAGCTAAATTCCCCAGCACACAAAAGCCACGCGGACTGAAACCATTCCTCGGAGCCAGCCCGATTGAAATGGCCGGCGTCCATTGATGCGCGCTTATTATTACACGCATACGTGCCCCTATACCCCAACGCATACACTCACACATCCCGTTGCCTCAAGCAGCCAAGAGGCGCGACGACGTCAATCTTAATTACCCAGCGCGCCTCTGGCGCACAATAGCCAATGCTCCTGACTATCGCGCCGAATTAATATAAACGTTCAACCGACGTTACCGAGAAACTGTGAGATTAATTTTTATTTTTTGCGGTTGCAGAGGGCAAGGTGGAAGTGTCGAGGGACGGCAAGTACCTGAGCACCTTGGCGCCGGGCAAGGTGCTGGGCGAGCTGGCTATTCTGTACAACTGCAAGCGCACGGCGACGATAACCGCGGCCACGGACTGCAGGCTGTGGGCGATAGACCGGCAATGCTTCCAGACGATCATGATGAGGACCGGCCTGTCCAGGCAGGCCGAGTACACGGACTTCCTCAAGAGGTTGGTTTCTTTTGGTTTTTTGGATTTGGAATTTTAATTGTTCAAGTAATTTTGATTTATATTTTTGTTTCTGGGGGGATGGAGAAAGACGTTTTTTTTATGGTTTTGGTATATCATGGATTTTTAATTTGCCAAAGAGACTCTTAATTGATTGGAAAAAATAGAAGCTTAGTTGTATTACTCATATATAGTACTTATTTTGTCATATCCCAAAAAAGTATTTTTTTAAATAATAATAGAAGATAAAAAACTTTGTTGCATAACAATAAATATTTTTTCAGCGTTCCAATTTTCAAAAATTTGCCCGAGGAAACTCTGATCAAAATTTCCGATGTACTTGAAGAGGTAAGGACTTTTTGCAAACTTAACTTAATATTTTAAATCACACATTTAAACAGCATATATACTTTATCGATAACGTAAATTTTCGATACCCATTAAAAGTGAATGACAACTTTCGACAAATAATAAAGCCAAACTCCTCAAAAATATCCCTTACCAAAAACTTACTTCACCGACGAAAAAAGCCAATCCCGCAGAGCGATTCGCGCAACGCGGCAAAAAAACAAGCCGCGTCTCGTGTATTTCTTTTTTGTTTCGTTGTATAATATCGGCGCCGCTGAGGTTATAAGCACTATATAAAAGCAGCGCGAGCAGCGGACAGAGCCGAGAGAGCTGTATGTAATCGAATTTCGTTTGCTTTTGCGGCTCGCAGACTTTTTACAACAATGGTGACTACATCGTCAGGCAGGGCGCGCGGGGCGATACGTTCTTCATCATCAGCCGAGGCCAGGTGAAAGTTACCATCAAGCAGCCCGACACCACGGACGAGAAGTACATCAGGACCCTCGGCAAGGGCGACTTTTTCGGCGAGAAGGCTCTTCAAGGGTATGTGCCTCTGCCTTTTTTTTCTTTTTCAGTGTGTTGCCTGCCTTGAAGGGCTTGTAAATCTTCTTGGATTTTACTTTTAACTTGCTCGTTTTGTGGGCAGTAAATTCTTTGAAGTTGAAAAAGTTATTTTAAAGGTACCTTGCGTGAAAATAAATATTAAGTTTTGAACTGATCTTTACAATGAATTCGGTAAACGATTCGATTATACATTAACAATTAAAGTAATTAAAAAATGCGCAGAAAAATTCATTTAGTTCTTATAATTTAATAGTTTTACTAATTCGATTTGCATTTGAAAAATTTACAGTGACGATCTCAGAACGGCGAACATAATAGCAGACGATCCGGACGGTGTGAGCTGTCTGGTAATCGATCGGGAGACGTTCAATCAGCTGATATCCTCGCTCGATGAAATCCGAATGCGCTACAAGGATGAACTAGTCGTACGCAGAAGGTGAGAAAGAGAAAGAGAGTAACCTGAGCCGTTGCTCGAAATTATATCGCTATACTCAACATTAGTTTCATGCGACTAATTCAACTGCTGAGTACTGACATTCCGACCCTTTTACCTAACCTAAACTAACTGTGTTTCATGCCTAACTAAAGGACGGGGGCGTAAGAGAGGCTAATTAGAAGAACGTAAGTCCAACGAGATTCTATTCTCGAGCACGGATGTTAAGTATGTAGGGCCGCTCAATATGCCAAGTTTTGCAAGGACAAAATTTGAAAGATTTATTTTTCATAAATTTATTTTTTTCTATGCAATTTTTTAATTTAAAAACATCTACTTTATTTATTGTTTTTTTTTTTTTATTTTGTATTTGTTTAAACAGAAAGCTTTTTGTTAATAATTTGAAATCTCGAAGGGGTCTGAAAGAAAAAGAAGAAAGTAGATGTATAAGTGGTTTCATCCACATGTGTTGATTTTAAAATATAGCCATCTTGACATTGTCTCATAAATTTTTATCTTAAATAGTTTGTGAAATTATAAATTTAAATGAAACTTTCGTTATTGAGCGGCTGCGTGTGTATCACTGTTGTGGCATGCTAATTCACGTAAAAGTATTTTATGTAGTTTTCACGTTCATACCATTTAAGAGAAACACGAAACACAGACACGATTTCTACCTGTTTTATTGCCACTTCAAATTAAAATTATTATTCTGCAGACACTTTACTAAAGTAAAATTTTCAATAATGCCAGTGTAAATAAAACTTTTTAAATTTCTATTCAATCAAATAAAATGCTCTTGAAATCGTGTCGGTGTTTCTCTTCTTTAATAGTAAACATCTACAGTCTCTCAAAAATCTTATAAAACCCCTATTAACTCAACATTTCGTTCTAACAGGCTGAACGAAGAGTTCCGTGATCTGCGACTACAGGACCTGCGCTCGCTGGCGACTCTCGGCGTGGGTGGTTTCGGCAGAGTGGAACTCGTGCAGATAGCCGGCGATAACTCGAGGTCGTTCGCCCTGAAGCAGATGAAGAAGGCCCAGATCGTGGAGACGCGACAGCAGCAGCACATAATGTCGGAGAAGCGAATAATGGGCGAGGCCGACTGTGATTTCATCGTCAAGCTCTTCAAGACGTTCAAGGACCGCAAGTACCTCTACATGCTCATGGAAGCCTGCCTGGGCGGCGAGCTCTGGACGGTGCTCAGGGACAAGGGACACTTCGACGACTCGACAACGCGATTCTACACGGCCTGCGTCGTCGAGGCGTTTGACTATCTCCACTCGCGCAATATTATCTACAGGGATCTCAAGCCCGAGAATCTACTTCTCGACAGTCAAGGGTAATTTCAATTTTACGCATGTATCTTTATAAGAAAGGATTAAGCGAAAGCTTTAATAACGAAATAATGTAATATGGAAGTATTGAGAAATTTGACAATGATCTATTTTATGGAAGTTTAAACGGAAGAACAGTTTATTTAATTGCGTAAAACAAAATCGGATACTGCCACCTTCGTGTCAAGTACATTTAAAAAGTGACCTATATAGGCAATAAGATAAGTAACGAGCCTGTTAAAGTGACTTTGCTTTCTACTCGTAAATGAATCATATAAGGGAATCTATTTTTAGAACATGATTCCTAATTTTCTTGAGATGTCTTGTCCAGACATGAGTAATTTGGTAATTATTTTCTGCATGACTCATCAACATAAGTATTTGAGGAGTAAAATTTTGGATTTCAAATTTACTTTATTTTTACTTTTTCTAAATTTGAAATTTGGTGCTCACTACTGAATAAGCTGAGTTATTATTCATAAAGTTATTTATATATTTTTTAAAAGATATATTAGACTATTTGTCAAGAAGTTGGAAGTGCTTTACTGAGTCGCTATTATTATCTTTTATTTTATGACATGTTCATAGAATATTCGTTATTAAAATTCTTACTATTCGATATTTTGTTCTAAAGCTCTGTACTTAATAAGCAATTAAAATTTTAATAAGCTAATATTATTTTTCGAATAGTCATAATTATATTATCTTTTCTAACAGGTATGTAAAACTTGTGGACTTTGGTTTCGCCAAACGACTGGAGCATGGTCGAAAAACATGGACGTTCTGCGGCACTCCGGAGTATGTAGCCCCAGAGGTGATCCTGAACCGAGGTCACGACATCAGTGCCGACTACTGGTCTCTTGGCGTGCTCATGTTTGAACTCCTTACTGGCACGCCTCCGTTTACCGGAGCTGATCCAATGAAAACATACAACATCATTCTAAAGGGAATCGACGCCATCGAATTTCCCAGAACGATAACGCGTAACGCCACCGTTTTGATAAAGAAGCTTTGCAGGTAATTCACATTGCAGTTTATTATATGTTGACTTTAGATTTGAAAATAAAGAACTTTGTAAATGTGGGTCAATTGCATTTTCCAGAGATAATCCAGCTGAACGTCTTGGTTACCAAAAAGGAGGCATCAGTGAGATTCAAAAGCATAAGTGCGTATATTTCATAAATATTTAGTATCTTTATTTGATCGTTTATTTATTAAAAATAAACTCTCTTTTAATAATTTATGTAAAAAAATAAACTATGAATGATATTTTAATAATACTGTATATTTTAGGTGGTTCGACGGATTTAATTGGGAAGGCCTACGGGCAAGAACATTAGAGCCACCAATAATGCCAAAAGTCTTGAGTCCTATGGACACGACTAACTTCGACGAGTATCCGCCGGACGCAGATCCACCGCCACCGGATGACATATCCGGCTGGGACAATGATTTTTAACAATTGGAATTCGACGAAAGGCCTCGCGGCTCTCTAAAGTGTATTTTTGTAATTCGTCTCCAGCGCATCCGCGGGACGGACGAAATAATATTTTTATAATTGACGAATGTTGGAACCTCTGGAATAAGGTTCGACTTTTATAGACTCGCACGTCTTAAAAACATTGACCCGAAATGTCCTCATTTTTGGTAATTTATTTTATGTCGAAGATCTCAAAATGAGGGATTTTGGGATCATGTTATTGTTTGCTACTGTCGGTTATTTGTAGGAACAAATTATTAAATTTTACACTAAAGCGTATTACAGAGCGCATAATGTTACTGCGTATAGTAATTTTTAATAGGAACCAAGGAACGAACCCGTTCATGAGTTTGTCGGGTTTCGTATTGCTGTGAACCACAACACAGTGACCGTATCAGCTATGGAATCATGATAAAAATTCGTTGATTTTTAATTTCGAAAAATTTTACACTGTTCAGTGCTAAGAGACGAGCTCTTAGTATTTATATTTTCAATTTGTATGTTATTGTTCAAGTCATGCTGTACGAATGATAGTCCTGATGTTAGAGTGTATCTGAACGAAACGAATTGCTGACTCGATTAGATTTTTACATATTGCGAGACGTATGCCAGTGCGCCAAGTGCCATTACTGTACACGTTTTGTAAATCAAAGATGCAGTTGACGCGCGTACACGTAAGATATAAACGGCTTAAAAAAATTCTCTTGCCATTCGTGTTGCAATTTACTATAAACTTGTCAAAGACGGTCTTCATTTAGCAATTGTGCTTCGTACATAGATCGTTTGAATTAATATTGTTGTTTGATTCGTTTTATAGTTTATTACGATAATTCTATTAAAATACTTTTGCAAGAAAAGTGAAACATGTAAATAATTTTTAGAAATATACAGACATAAGGCATCTGCTATATATCAATATTAAAATAAATTTTATTAATATAACAAATTAAATTGTTTATTTTATTTTCAGACAATACCACTTATTATAAATTCGTATTTATATTATAAAATGAATAAATGTTTAGAAAAAAAATATTTTTAAGTATATGCAATGTTAACAGTTTTAAACTGGATAGTGCATTTTTACAACGTTATTAATTTGATATATTATAAATATTAATATAAATTAAAAAATAAAATTTATCAAATTCTTGATTTTTAAATGGTATATAAAGTAAATTAAATTTTTTTTTAATAAAAGCGATTTAAATTTTAATATAATAAAATGATTTTTATTAAATAAACTAAAAGTATTTAAAAATTTTTGAAGTTTTTAAAGAAATTACGTAAGTGTTTAAAATTAAAATTATTTTAGGCACTTTATTTCCTCTATGCCCAAGCATAAGCTTTCCAAAAGAATATCCTCTTAATTTAAAACTCTTAAAAGAATCTGCCCTATGTAGCTTATTTATATAATAACATTCTGAATATATAATAAGTGAATAAGGTTTTATAAATTATAATTATTAGTTTATTAATTTTTCAATAGAACTTTCTTTTAATTTGTAAATAATATTAAAAGTAACAGTGCAGTAAATTTTGTCTAAATTAATAAAAGTGTCTTAATAAATAATGACTTGTTGAATAATTGTTCATAAGAATTATTCACTTTTAAGAATTATCAAATATTTTATGCTTATAATTATTTTTTAAAGGTTATTAATATGATATTATTTAACAAATTAAATTTCATAAAAAATTTTACGCGAAAAGTTAAGTTACTGTTTAAGTTAGTGCTTTTTACATTTTAGTGATAAAATTATCAATATTTCTTTTGGCTAAACTGTATAAAAAAAAGAAGATCGCACTTCCTAATTCTTCTAGCTGATTCAAAATATTTATTTTTAGTAAAGTAAATTAGCGAAACCAGATTGTACCTATACCACTCCTAAGAAAGAAGAAAAAACCAAAAACTTCAAGTAAGGGTATAAATGAAGTAATATCGATTTATTTAGGTAAGTATTAAATTAATAATAAATATATTTTGAGATTGATTTGAGCTACAACGTTAGCAATAATTGATACTATCATTTTTTGGTTAATGAAATTTTGTCTAAATTTTAACCATAACAGAACAGAACTTTTTTGAGTTTTACAATAAAAAAAAATTATTCAATGTTAGTGAATTAATACAGTTTTATGCGCTGTTATCTTTAAAAGACAATTTTTTAAAAGTATCTGCAGATAACATAACGTTATGACTTTTTGTTTTGCATGAACGAAAAAAATTGCATCACCGATCTAATAAATAAGATAATTAAAAGGTTTTAATACAACACTTATAATTGATTAATTATGTATACATGGAAAGAGATACATAAGTACATAAACGAAGAAGAAATAGACGCTTAAGGCGAAGGAAAACGGGATTCAAAAAATGGCTAAATTTAAACCCGTGCGTTGATTGTTTAAGATTTATTTGTAAAACTCCATAAGGTAAACCGGGGGAAGACGCCAGCTCGGGGAAGACGCCACTTGGCTATATTTTCTATGCTTGCATAGAAACG
>UELX01002365.1:0-31818 GCA_900480035.1 Eupelmus urozonus | reverse complement strand
CTGCACGACAGTCTTACAAAAAATTTCCACGGGATATCTGGGAATAAATCCTAGAAATCCCTCTCCGTGTAGATATTAAATATAAACGCGATAATTTTTTATAATGCACAAAATTCTTTTAATTAATAGTTGAATGCAAGTTATGAAATGATATAATAGTAATAATGTAGTAGTACTGATTATCAAAAATAATCCGATTAAAAATTTTACGCATGTATAAAAAGTTTTTTATAAACGAAAATAAAATCAATTTAGGATAAAATCTAAAAATTTTAATAAAAAAGTCAAATTTTTTAAATTGGGCACATTCCAATTTTTTGAATAACGAAATCAATTTTGACGATATAAAAAAGTCTTATATGAAAACGTGTCTAGCATGAAAGTTATTTTTTTCCAAACATAAAGTTGGGAAACATCTTCGAAATTCATGCACGATTTACATTGCGCGCGTTACACCAATATCCATCACATTTAGCATACACTTGCGAGATTTCCAAAGTGCAAATTCAGTTAGTATCGTTGTACATTTACTCCGATAAATTAACATTCAAATATTTGGTTATTTAACACAACTAGACCAACTGAGAGAAAGAAGAACATAATAAGAAAAAAACATGTTCTTTTTGCGGTTCTCCCACCGGCCTTTGCACACTTGGCCTGAGACTATAAAAAAAGATTGTACCAAAACCCTAATGGTATATACTTAGTATAACTGTTGTGGCGATATATTAGGTTAAAAAAAATAAAGAATCAAGTTAACAGCAAGTGACGCATGAATAATAATAAACGGATGGTGGTTAAGTGAGGGAGTGAACTACAGTTATATATAGTCTGAGCGTTGGCCGTTAAGGTGTCAGTGAGCATGGATCAGTATTATAACGTTATATTCCTTTTGATTAGTTTCTACTTCCATTTTCTTGTGTATAGTCAATAGAGCGAGACAGTGGTTAAAAGAGTAGAAAAAGAAATTGAAGTAGTTTATCTGTTTAGTCATTTGATATTGTGAATTATTTTTATTAAAAGAGCTTGGGTTAGCAAAATTGTACATAAGGGAAATATTATTGGATACTTTTGATGTAGAAAACAATCACGTTTAATTTCTAAAAAATCGTTCTATATTTTTAATTTTACTTCAAAGACAAAATCACTACAAATTAATTTAACCTCATAAATTAAAAATTTGTTAATATTAACTTCAATCAGAGAGCTGTAATGTTAGTTATAATAATTATTTAAACAAAAACTAAACTCTAATAATAATCTTTAATAATTTTTAAAAATAATAAATATTGTTAACTTTTATTACAATAAAAATTTAATAAAAATAAAATGGTGTGACATTACTTTAAAAAAATATTTTCTATTTTTAGATAATTTTCAAGTTAAATATTGAAATTTAAGATGTTGAAAGATAAAAAAAATTTATTTTTCGATATTATTTCGAATCATAAACGAAGTGGAAATAAAACAGTGCGTTTGAATTTTGTGTCGTCAGTGCGTTTTTATATTCATTAATTTCGGCGCTTCTGCACATGTCAATTGTATTTCGTTTGTATTTCGTATAATTTTGTAATCTACCTAATCTGTAGAAAAAATTCTAAGTACGTTTTATATAAATAAATTAAAAAATAAAATAAAAAAATATTAGTGAAAGAAAAAAAACAAAGAAAGTTTCCTAAACAAATTTTGTTTGGCAAGTACAAAAATTTTAAATTACTGTTTTTTTTCTTCGCTTTTTGCATTACTTTAAGGTTGTATTGGTTAAACAATCATGTCTAGGTTAAAAATTATAAAAAAGTATTATTTGTCTAAAAAGTTCTATGTAAAAATCAGCATTATAAACAGCATAAACTTTAATACAGCAAAAGCATTAAGTAAAATTATTAATAAACAATAAAAATATCGTAAGAGAAGAGTTTGTTTAAAATAATTAATAATTTTCTATACGATAATAATTTTGTTGATAGCACACAGAAAGTATTTGCATATACATGTATACATTAGTTATTTGAATACTGAAAAATAAAGTGTAATTTTACTTAATAATTATATACGCTATAGAAAATTTTATTTATTTAAAATCTCACTTTTATACTTTATGTATATATAAAACAGCAAATTTAAAAATACAACGCTTTTACGTTTAAAATTTTGATTACCTAATTAAATCAATGATCATCAATCGTAGATTTTTATGTAACTAAAACTAGCCGTTATATCGACTGCAAAAGTATAGTACCTAATCTCGAAAATGTAAATCTTCAAATTTAAAATTTTTCTGAATTTAATGTCAACTTATTTGATTCTCGTCATCTATTATAATCGTTAACCTAGACGCATCATCGTGTTCAGCCAAGACATCCTTGTGTAAATGCTCTAGTTTGATACTAGATTGTGTGATGTACATCGCAGATAAGTTAGTTTATACAGAAGTTAGAGAGTCTAGATAGAATGGCTTACCGCCTTGCTCGTCCAGCATTACGAGGGTTTTCATCCCGACCTCGTGGCTCTAAACAGGCACAACCGACCAATCAGAGAGGTATTAATCATCATCACTAAAGAGTGCAAGAGCTAGCGTTTTCATCGATCCCCGAAAAAGATGTCGCGATACGACTCTTCGCTAGCTGCCTAGTAACATCTCGCTCCGTCCTTTTCTGTCTTATGTTTACCTTTTACTTTATTCTACTTGATAGCTTGGCAAATATTTTTTATTAGAAATGATATTTACTACCTTTTATACTAAATAAGCAACTAAAAAAATTTGATTATTGATTATACGTAAGATTCTTCCAACTAATTTAGAATTTTAATTTTATCTTAATAATTCAGTTTTATACATGTGCGAAAAAACGTGGGTAAATGCGAATAAAAGAATTAGTAGGGTTGAAATGGGGCCAAAAAATTGCTACCAACATATAAAACAGAAACAGCAGAGTGAGAGTCAGCTTTGCGCGATGAGTGTACCTCATCATCTTTTCAGGCACTTTTTTATCTTTTTCTGGTTTAGCTTTTTTGTTCCGTCGCTAAATCGACATCTAACTAGAAAAGAAACTTGATCTTAGCTTTTTACACATAATATATACTTTTATGTAGCTGATTACTCTTTATTTTAATTTTTCATAGTGCCCTACGTATGACTATTAATAAAAATGCAGCTTTCTCGACTATGGTATAGTCTATACTACAGCGCCATGAAATAAAATTAATCGCACGCTAATTATTATTATACTGCACGCAGCTTCGTCATAGTGATATGAGCATCAAATAAATCACGATGATAATCGTAATGAAACACTTAAAATCAAATCTAGCAGGGAACAATCATTTAACGTGGAGCGAGAAGATAAAGGAAAAGGGTTGCAGGACATGAACAGACAAAAGGGAAACTTTTCACATAGTTTACAAAAGTTCCGAGGCTCTTTCATCGAGTGTTGAATCAAGAAGCACCCAAATTCTGTCTCGGATCCTCTCCACACGCACGTATATATCATACAAACAAATAGTAGGTACTTACATCGGAATAAGCAAATATTTTGCTCAAGTGTCACTTAGTATAGTTTCTTCTTGCCTGATGCTCAAGTTTATTATGTATCATATATATGTACGTGTGTGTAAACTGGAAATTTCTATTTAACGTCGTGCTTGTACGGAGCATAACACTGAACTTTATGTACTCATACATGAACGACGTATAATATTATTTTGGATATATGTGTATTTACACGATTCAGACGTAAGTTAACATTGTACAGGTTGGATTTGAGAAAAAGCTTTTTATAAAAGGGAAAGTAGCTGCGTGTGTACGGAAAATAACGGATAAATATAGTGAAAGATATATATGTAGGTAGTAGTGTATGTATAAAAGGAGGAGCAGGCAGTGTGCACAAGTTTTAAGTTGGAAGGTGGGAGAAAGTGGGCAAATCGTTAAAATGCTGCAGTATTGTATAGATATATGTACTGTATCTATATGTAGGTGGCTGATTGTATACGCACTACACAGTGGATTAGATGCTAGCAGTACCATTTTAATTTAGATTAATCCTGTTAAGCGATTCTATAATTTATCGGTCTCGCTTTAAAACCATTCGGATTATAAGTTATTCAAGCTTTTTCGATGAGTTTGCACAATAATTGTGGTATCAAGTTAAAATGTAAATATTATAAAAAATAATATATAAAAAATTAATTCTTTTTAAAATTTATTGTGCAAACTCGAACGAGGATATGGAGTTAGTATCCTTAGTTTCCAACAATATTATCATCATCACCGACAGGCATTGAATCACCCAGAGTTAATTAATTAATTGTATTGCATTCCTGTAATAAATTTTTTTCATAATTTGCTTACCCCCTTGATGATCAAGCATCGTCAGTGTATTCGCTCCAACTTCCTCGCTCTATAAGAACAGTTCCGACGCGGTTAAAATGGGGGCAAATAAAAAATGTGCACTATACAAAGATCCGAGGCCTGGTGTATGACATGGATGGGTAAAATAGAATATAAAATAAAGAGGAAGAAAGTGGGCGTGACACCGTACGTTCTGCATCGTGATAGAAGCATCATTAATTACGAGCACTAATAGTGCAAAACTTGCAAAATAAAACGTAAAAATTATAACGCATTTGTGACATTAAAGATGTGTAGTAGTCACATTGATAAACCTCGACATTTATAAAACAATAAAAAAACTCGTGAATAATGATGATAAAACAGTGCAAAACAAACGGTGAGGTAGCGATTACGCAAAATTATAAATAAATGAAAATATATGTAAAAAAGTATAATCTTCGGTTGGAAAAAACACAACATTTTTTCGTTATGCTTTCATGACGCTAATTGGTTCTAACTATGTATAAATTTCCATAGCTACAATCAATAATATTGTACTCTGATGTATTAAGCAGCGTAAAAAGTTAAAAAAACCAGGCAATTATAAAATTACGTCTTGACATTTACGGATGACAATCTGGATCTAGTTTATAACTTTAGCATTCCGCAGGTTTGCGGAAAAAGTATCTTGCTATAATAACTATAACGTAATTGAAATTTTCAATCTTACAGTAACGTAGGAACACTTCTACAATGGCTTTTATACTAAAGAACATATACAGATTTGCAACCTTGTGTTTTTTTATTAAAATATTTGATTATACTAATTGATTGAAACCGTGTTATTTGTTTTTAACAAAAGTCAGCTACCTTTTATTAATTATTTTATTTTTATTTTGCATACTATTAAAACAATAGTATATTATAACGTAACAATGCGGACACTGTTTCATATAACAAATTATGCTACTTAATTACATTGAGCACGCATCATTTCCAACTGGGCAAACATAAAAATAAACGCAAAACATAGAAAAATCGAAAGTAAGAGTTCTTACCGAGGCTTGCTACAGTACGTAAAAAAAAAAAGGAACTGATGGAGATCACACCGGTCACGCAGATTCTCGAGAGTAGCTTTGCGTAGTATATCGCGTGTCAACGGCAACGTGAGAGTTAACGAGATTACTCGGCATTTTCCTCGCCACCTACTACTATGTACGAACTATATAGGATCGTATCGCGCAGCTTAATTTAAGACATTCGATCAGCGCGCGCGCGTACCTACAGGCCGTAATTGCATCATCTTGTGCCCTCTTCTCGCGTATCAGTAAAGGTTTTGCTTCGTACCTAATGAAGCATCCAAAGTCAAAAGTATAGCTCGCATTATTGATATACGTCTTTATTTTATAACAATTTTTATTTTTCCTTATATAATACAAAATTTAATTCACTATAGCAAAAAGTCAATTTAGTTATATCGAAAAATCTTCATTTTATACAATTTAGACTAAATTTTGCTAATATTATAACATAAAAATTTAAAATAAACAATTTTTACTTTATCTATGTTAGTATCATTATAAGTTTTAAAGTAGGAATTTTTTATTTTTCTCCTTTATTAATAGTAATTATACACCATTAAATAATGGCAATAATACAAATAATAATTGCTGCTATTGTACAATTATTTAAATTTTTAGTTTAAGATTTTACAAATTACTTCGTTATTGGGCTCTCCTTTAGAAATGGTAGTTCGAAAATTAAAAAACAAAATTAGGAAAGAAAAAAAATTTTCTTCTTACGTATCATAAAAATAAAAATACAATTAGAAGGAAAAAAAGTTTCTTGTTATAAACATAAAAATACAACTAAAAGAAAGACAGCAAATTAAAGTGACGCAAATATCTGCTGCTTATATTCGCGAGTGATGAGTAATAGTTGTAAATGAGGTAAGATAAAAATCACGAAGGTAACGATGCGCAACTCAAGAATGGGTGAGTTGAATAAAGCGAAAATGATGATACGTGACTGAAAAGTATATAAAAAAGCTACTAATAAATAAGATGAAAAAATAAATGAAAAAGAGGAATATACTATTTTCTCATCAAGAGAAAAATGTGATTATAGGTTGTTATTAAAATAAAATAGGTGAGAAACTAAACTAAAGTGGTGGACTATCAACGTTGAGTATATGAATTGATGGTAAGAAATCGCCGAAAGGAGAAAGTGTACTGAGAGAAAAAGAAACGAGTCGTGAGAGAATAAAAAGTCTCCAGTATGTCTGAATGAGTATATCGTATAATCAATGTAAGTTCGGTTAATAAACGGACAGACAGCTACTGCTAAAACAAATATACGCAACAATCACGTTATAATACGGATTTACACTATATATATAGAGTATAGGTTATGTACGTAGACTGAAAGCGACACAGCTAGAAGCTTTGGTGAGGCTACGTAAGTATGTACAAAATATATATTCATTATTATATACGCTTCAAATAAATATAATTATAAATTATGTATGTATATTTAAAAATATTGTTTTTTAATTAATATATTAAAAAAGTTTGGAAAATTGTCATAAAAAGAATAAAGTGAAAATATTGGAAAAGATTAAAGATTTATAGTTACTGATTATTTAGAAATATAGTACAGTGAATTACAAAAGATTGATACTCTAGCAATAGCAAAATTATTTTCAAACATACACTAATTTTACCTTAAGCTGAAACTATATAGAATTAACTACAAGCTGTATAATAAATATATATATTACATTATGTTAAATTAATTATAAAAAATTAATAGACAATTTTCCAGCGTGAATACTTTGAACCAAGATATGCGTTAATGTAAATAATATACATACCTACGCTTTCTGCAAATTTTTCAAACGTAAAATAATAGAAAAAAAGAAAAGAAAAGTAACGATTAAATTTAATGTGACTAAATCTAAAAATGTGAAAAAGAAAAATTCACCTGTATTCCGCGACAAGCGCAAAGCGTAGTGCCATATGTACACAGTTTCATACTTTTTGTTTTTAAGTTTTTATCTTTTATTTAGTTTAGCAGAGAATTGAATTAAGAGGTCAGTGAGAGGCCCGAGGTTTCTCTTCCGTTTTCATTATTTTCATATTTTTCGCCCTCGTTTTTCCTCGCTCTTTCGGACACACGTGGCTGAGAGTAAAAAAGTAGTAGTGGATGTATATACAATAATAGACGGAGACAGAAGATAGACAAAGACAAAGATAGAAAAAATTTCTCGATAAGTCTTTTTAGTCATGTGATAATAGCTCCAAGGTTTTGCGGTACAAAGTTACGAAATAAAGTGACAGAAAGGCATTTATTTCCTACTTTGTAAAATATACGGCAGTGTTAGTGGCAATAGAGCAGTACAAAGCGATTGAAAAAAAAAAAAAAAAAAAAATATGAAGTAAATAATAAGTATAGTATAAAAGTAGAGTGGATTTGATTTAATGTAAAAAGTTACTGTTGCCTGTTGTTGTACAATAATTGACCCTTTTGCTTTTTGCTGCACTGTCCACTATGTCTTTATTCATTCATTTTTTCTCATTAACTCATTTTATCTAATGAGTATACATCATCAAAGTAAATTTGTTTACAGAGGCAACAAGGATTTTGCTCAGTGAACAAAACGACCCGACCACTTGTTAAGTGTTTTGACGAAAATATTAAGAAAAATAAAATTGTCATGTGTGCAATATGCAGTTTGTTTTCCTAAGAGTACCGCTATTTGATTTATACAAAAATAATGTCTCGTCATTTAATATTATAGTCAAGTTTTTTAAAAGCTGCTTTACTTCTCGCAAGTGTTTTAGTATATTATAGTCTTTGGTTGTAAGACATTATAGTTTTCTTTTATAATTTTTGTTTATATTTAGCAAGTAGGGAAAACGACGCTAACCAACACCTTATCAACCAACCAAACCGCAAACTAGCGGTAGACGTGCGGATATCTACAGGTATTTGAAAAAAAAATAGAAGCTCGTGTTTAAAATAAAACAATTCCACACTCCCCAAATTCTTTTTGCATTTTTTTTTTTACCTAGTTAAGGAATTTTGTGCAACACATGCGGTTCAGTATACCATGTCGAGGGGCTTGGAAAGAAATGAATCCAATTTTTATTTTATTAATAAAATCATATAATTTAAAAAGTAACTATAATTTTAATAATTATAGTATGCACATAGAAAAAAAAGTTTCTTTTGAAACAAGAGGATCAAGGTAAACAAAATTAATTTTCTTTCGATTAGAATAAACAAATAGTTCTTCAGTTAGAAAACTTATGTCCGAAGTAAAAAAATATCACTTCTATACATATTATCCTCTTAGATCAAAAGAAATTTATATTTGGAATTAACTTTAAACATTCGATTGATCCCGGTATATCGTATCTCTAAAGGATTCGTTTCCTTCTTTTTGAATTATCAACATTATCCTTTAACCCCAAAAAAATATTTAAACAAAACCACCCACAAGTGACAGGGAATACAATAAATGACGACACCAAAGAAACAAAAGAAAATCAAAAAATGAAAATAATAAAAAATGGTGCAGAAGACATGGAGCCTATGTTAACAACAATAATATATCAATCAGAAAAAAATAAAAGTGAGGTAAAATAATAAAATAATATGATCTTTCTGGGCAAAACGCGATATTGCAACAATCCAGAAGGACGTACATAAGTTGAGAATAATAGAGAAACATTAACAGAGAATTGAACTTGATATTTATTGATTGAACTGATTGATTTAGAGAGCGGAATTGAAAACTCACCTCCCTGGTCGTCGAGTGCGACCAGAGTACGGATGCCAGCCTCCTTGCTCTATTATAGACAGATAGAGGCAGCAGCAACAACACACACAAAAAAAAACAGAGAACCACCACCAGTGTTAGAGAGAGTATTAAAGTATAAACGTATATATAGTATATAAGTAATATTAGTAAGTATATGGTAAGTATATTTATGTATATAAGTAGCATATAATGGCGTTATAATAATAAAAGCGAGATTATATAAAAACGATTTGGCGCTGATATCCATAGTATTGTTTTTTAAATGCATGTTTCGTTATTGTTTTTATATATCTCATTTATTGTGGCGCACGAAGGAGAGTATGCATTAAATTAATCGAAAGAAGGAAAAGAGTCGGTAATTGTAATATATTTATCGTTTGATTACCATTAAAAGCCACCTGTATTCACATTGTTATTATTGTTAACTCTGTTAATAAATGACGAAGTATGTTGTAAAAAATATATATTAGTAATCATAATAACTTGAGATGGAAGATAATACAGAGCGGGAGAAGTAGTGCCTGTGCGACTATATTAAGCTCTTATAATTAACGAAAGAGGTAAAGGTATATTTCTGTCGTTGCTGTTGTTATCGTTGTGATTGTTGTTCTTGTTAAGTTGTCCCTGTTCTTGTTCTTGTACTTGTGTTGTACGTTGTTGTCGTTGTGGCTGCGTGATATCTCATGTTAAGCTAATCAAGCTAATCAATTGTAACGAAAGTCCCCGTGCTCTCGCTGTATAGTGATTGTTATGACTAATCGCGTTTGCCGCTCTCGATAAATTTTCACTCTGAACACTTCTTGTACCCGCGCCTCGACCCTATTGGTATTTTATGATTGTCTATATTGACTTCGTACATTGATGAACGGATGCGTTGAGACGACGTTACCGCTGATGCTTACTTTATTTTCTCTTTCATAACTATCATTCTCTTCATTTTTCTGCCAATTATTAGTCTGGGACAGTTCGATTACGATATCATAAAATTCAGTGAGATCTCTAATAACGATATTAATGGAACCATGCAGAGCAATAATTCACCGAATTTTATACGCTGACTTTCACCCCTTTGTTTTAGAAAAATCGTTAACCGTCAATTCCCCTCCCAGTAATGGACAGCAGTAACGGTGACTCGTTCGATTTCTTTTCTCGTTCCAAGTTTCTCGATTTTTCATTATACGCACGGTTTAAGAGCTTGTGCAAATCATTTTGATACCTATAAGTATATATATTTCCTTTTAATTTTCTTGTACAAAAAATGAAAAAACTAGTAAAGAAAAAAAAATATAGGAAAAAGTTCAGACAGAGAAAAGCGAAACGAGAAAAATGCACCGACACACATCTATGACGCATATATGTATGTGTAAATACACATATACATATATATTTGTGTAAATGTGTTTATTCAAGAGACATATATGTGAATTGTACAGATACATACGTGAGAACGGTTTTATCGAGCGTTATATGTATGTGGTGATATCGCTGGTGGAAATATGCCTGAGGAAAGAGAGAAAGAGAGAGAGAGAGAGAGAGAGAGAGAGAGAGAGAGAGAGACTGGTGAGTGGTGATTTACACAGATATTTTAGATGTATGAAAGGGCTAGAATAAACAAACGAGGAAGGAAGAAAAAGTGAATTAATTGCAATTAGTGGGATATATCCTCGTGATTCTCGGTCGAGTCGTTCAATTCGAGCTTGACATGCAGAGAAGAGAATAACAAAGGTGGATATATACAGAAAAAATCAACTGAAAAACTGAGATAGTTGCGGAACATGGTAAGAGAGAGATACAAAACGATATGAAGAGGGAATGATAACATTAAAAAAAGATGAGAGAGAGAGAGAGAGAAATAAAGTAAGTCTGTTTTTTCGAAATATATAGACATGTATATACCTTTTAATACTTTCTATTTTATAAAATTTCGTAATGATTACTTTTGTAAGAGGGTTAAGTGAAATTTTACTATGAAAAAGCATACAAGTCTAATCTGTCTAATAAATAAATATTACAATAAATTTCTGTACATATTATAGCTTTTACATTATTAATATAACTATGAAGTTATTACAAATATACAAAAAATGTGAAAAAATTATACAACCATTACAGAATAAATTAATTTTTCAAAGTTACGGAATTATGGAGTGGTAACGAAAGGTAAGTTATTCATGCCTTTGTCTCTAGACTTATATTATTTTCTCAGAAATAGAAATTTATATGCTCAAAGAAACAAAATAGATATAGAAAAAGAGAGAAAGTTCATGGAAATCAATCGCGTTAATCGTGTTGCCGACAAACTAATTATATTTATAAAAAGGTAAAAAGAGACGTGGAAATAGGTGAATGTCGTTGTAACACGCAGAGAGTCATAAAGTGGTAATGTATGATTATGTATATTCCATAGTAAGGCGTACGTACACATAGGTATATTTAAAACATTATCATAGCAGCAAATAAAGGTAAGAGGGATACGAAGTATAGAATTGTTAAAAATAGGTGCCGAAAACGCGAGGAAATAGTAAAATTTTGCCTCGAGCTTAGATACGTATATTTTGAAAGCTGAATCTGGCTACGCTCACATTTTTTATCATGATATAAAATGAAAAGATGCATTACAGTAAAATATGTTCTTGTACAGAAAGAAAGAATATGAAGTCAATTTTATTGTTGTTTATCGTGTGTTTTGTTATCGAATTAAAGAAAAGTGAATCCTGACACAAATTCCTTGTTTCAATTTATTCATCTACAAAAAAATCGTTAACATTAATTTGGCATGAAGACTTGCCAAGTTTATCTAATTTATTCTTTACGTTTATTTGAAACAGTTAATTAGCTTCATAGCTGTTTTAAGTATTATTCCATAATTTATTCAAAGAGTATTATTTATTGCCACTTATACACTTGAATTTATTGTAGGACAATCTAAACAAATTTTCTAAATTAGTTTAATTACGTAAATTACTCAATTACTTAAGGAGATGCACCAGAGAGTGACATTGAAAATATATAAGTGATGAGTCTGATGGACTATAAAAACTTTTTGAAAAAAATAGTCAAATTTCGTTAGGATTTTGTTTCTAAAATTTTCAAAAATTTAACGCGTGAAAGATTTTTATACTTTTAAAATCTTACTTTTTTATTGCTCTTACTTCAAAACTGCTTACAACAAATTTTCAAAAATGTATGATAAGATTTGTTTTATCTTCGTATTTGATAACTTTATATTTTATGGAAATATGAATAAAACGTTTTATACATTTGATAATATATTTATTATTCTAACGTAATGAATTTTCGATCACATGAGAAAATGTTGATTTGCATCACGACGGTACACCTCATTAATGGTATCATTTATTACACCGTGTACAAGATCATAAATCATTACTTTTATGCTGTCTTAGAGTAAGCACCAAGACAGAATTGCGATGGCCAGGAACAAGTTTGCCAATGAGAAACAGAAACGTGCACTGAAAGTATAAAAAAACGGATTGCAGACAGCATAAAAATAAACGAGCTCTCGCTGAACAAAAAGAAGGAATAGAAAGAGAGTAAAAGAAATGGAAAATTGGAGTCGAAAATGTTGCAGGATTGTGACCCTCGTCGGTATGCCTAGCGCGAACAAAGGAGCGGGAAAACGCAAAAAAGGTTTGAAAAATGAGCGTCGAATATAAAAGGAGGGGGGGGGTGGAGAAAGATGGACTGAGAGAGCGAGCCAGCCGTTTGGAAAAGAAACGTTAAAGATAGAGAGAGAGAGAGGGAGAGAAAAAAAGGAAAGAAAGAGCGGAAAACAGCGCGTCCTCAATTAATGGAATGAGAGAGGAGGAAAATGCCGGTACACATTTCTTCTGTACACTTGTATATACGTTAGTCCAGTGCGGGATTTTGGTCCGATAGCAGCGCGCTTGTGGATAGAGCACGGTATCCAGGCGCGCACCCATGCGGGGCTCGTTATCCTTTTCCTCCCTGACATTTTCTTCCCCTCCTCTATATATAAACGCATGATCATGTGCTCCATTCTCTTTCTTTTTTAGTTTCCTTTAGTTTATATATCAACCCTGATCACGATTCTTCCTCCTCCTTGTCGTTCCCAGCGTGATCTTTAACCTTCGTCTTTTTTTCTCTCCTTCGTCCTTTCTATCTCATCCTCTTTTTTCTTTTAGTTGATTCATTTTTATATTGTTTAATTTATATTAAGACAGGTTTAGATATATATATGTAATAATATATATATATATAACATAACATAGACAGCGCGACAGGTCAGCCACTAACATCTCAATGACAGCAACAGCAACGTCAGCGTCACAGAAAAATAAATATGTAGTAGTATGCAATGCATAGTGTTTTTTTGTATACATTAAAGAGTATAACATGGACAAGTAGTATAAGTAGTAATAAGTAAAATAGTTTAGTAATAGTATTTATAGTAGTAGTATAAGTAGTATAAGTATATATATAAACACACAATCGTGTCGTGGGTATGTATCGTTATATGTGGCGTAGTATATAGTATATTTTTTTATTTCGTAAGGAAGATATAGTATATATATATAGAATAGAATATGTACGGTAATAACAGAAATATATATATATTATATATGCATATATATAATATAATATATTGCTTAAATAGAATACAAGTGTGACAGTGAGAGACAGAATAGACAGAATATATAGACAGCAACATATCAGCAATTAGTATAGTATCATAGAGGCCCAGCATATCAGTCCAGCAGCCCAAGGCGTCATACGTATAATATAAATATGTATATTTGCCGTACGTGCTCGCGATGTATTATTTATACATAGATGTACATAGTATACTGCAATATAGAAAGGATTCGCTGCATAATCAAATGTATACTCGCACACACACACACACAATCACGCATGTATACTCATCGATCAAAGCCTACCGCGTGTCGTTAAACTCGATGGGCCAGCGATATATACGATCAAGATATAGTTGGATAGCAAAAACTACCTTCATTGCCTTTGCTCACTGCGTGTTAGAGGCTACTTTCCTTTTCTCATTAATAAAACTGCTACTTGAACGGAGGAATATGTCGATTTTTGTCTATAAGTGACGCAGCTCGATCGTTTATCGGAACTGTAATTTTAGGAAGCGTAGATATAAATACGCGCGAAAAGTTCAACAACTTCAGCTGTACAATTATCGAGACAGTATCTTTATTTCCAAAAGCAAAAAAGAGATGTGTAATGCTGCGATCATTGATAGCTTTTTTTTATGCGCTTGAAAGTTTAGATATGTATATGTAAAATATGTGCTCGATAATTCGCTATAGTATAATGTTTTAGCGATGAGTTTACATTAGTTTCACTACTTTCGCGTCATTAGGTGGCTTAAATGCTGAACAATTTATGAGGCTAATTTAATATTTTTCTCCGTAAAACATAATATATTATTAAAGTTTAAAAATAAAGAGCTTAAATACAAATCAATACTACTTATTTTTTTAAATATAAATAAATTTTCGTGAAAAATATTTATTTCTAGGACTAACTAAGATAAATTTAATTCTATGAAACATTAAAAAGTCATTTATTTACGTTAATTCAAAGTAAAATCATCATCATATTTACAGTATTCATTGAAAATAAGCTTTAAAAAAGAGAATAAAAATCGTATCATCTGTTCTGTACCAATTGACAAATGCGAAAGAAATCAAATTCCCGCTAACGATCTTCGCGCAGCTGTTACGCTCGCGGCGTAATTAGAGTATAAAAATAAAATGCCTGCAATTAATCGCGTAGTTTGCACTCTCGAGTCTCGTAAGCGGCGCTGAAATTTCTACATACAGAATCGAATTAATTAAAACTGCTCAAATGTGTTGTAAACATTTTTCTCCGTCCTCGAATACGTAATATTAAACGTTCGCAAAAACGCCTACGCGCGCAGCATCAAATAATGCTCTGACTTTTATCTCTGATTTCTCATCCTCGTTCTCATCCTTTTGTTTCTCACCTCGCGCCTAATTATCAATTTGATCTCTTCGCGCACGATGCTACAAATTTAATTTTGCAAAAACTTGGCCACGATCGATTCCGGCGCGTGCGGGCAATAGTTTTTTTTTTAAGCGCATGTTATATTGTCACGTTATATTGTCTCGCAAAGTTCTCTGTTCTCATTTTCTTTTTTCTTATATCCTCCACTAATTACTAATGTACAGAAGCATTCCTCGCATTAACTACATTTAAAAGTAAATTAGTTTTCTGCTCTCGACAGTTAAACTACAACGCGATGAAATGTTGTTTTCGCTTTTCACTTTCGTTTCACCTAACGCTAATTGAATTTGGATTAAATAAAGCTGATTAAAAACATTTAATTTACTTTTCAACTCGTTTACTTTAAGATATACGATACTGGAATTTTCAAAAATTTTCTTGATTAGCTAGTTTGACAAGACACACAGAACATTGTGTGTATATATGCGTGCGGCGGCTGCAACACTCACACGTGCACGTGGTTTATCTTTTATCATCGTCCTACGCACGCCAAACAGAAACTCTACGTATATCATCTCTCTAGGTGATAAGACAGAAACATAGGCGTCAAAAAAATTAAAAAAAAAAAGAAATTCTCGTGCGTGTTGGATCTAAGTTGGAGGGAGGCACGACATCTTTATTTCTCAACACATTTAAGGCAGTACAGCAATATATGTGCTTCAGTGTAGCTTCAAGACACGCACACGAAAGATCATCTAATAGGCAGCAGACCACGCTAAAATTTTCAACACGGCAAACGCGAGCATGCAGGAGTGATCGGGGTTTTGAACTTTTTTTTTTTTTTTAAATAAATTTTCCGCTATTTCATTGATATTTGACATTTGTTTCAGTTTATTATTCCAGTAGTAACGAAAATCAGTTTTGTATAAGCTTTTACTCTAAGAGGAACTAAATAATTGATAATACGGAGATATAGAGTTTGCCAAGTGCTTTTTTAAAATTAAAGATTTGACAATGGAAATTGGAATTTCTTGAGCAAATCGTTCCAAGAACACAAATGTTTTTTAAAAAATGGCTAGTTATTACGCAGACTATATTTTCTTCTCATCCGGCTTTATAATATTGAATTCGTTAATTAAATGTAAATTTTAAGACTCCAATTTCCCATTCATAGTGGTCCCCAGAAAGCAATTTTCATATAAATGAGCTCTGAATAACGTATACGCCTATTCCGTTGAGAGCATAAACACATATTTATCAATCCGATAAAATCTCGATATGGATATAACCGATTCCACATTAACGCTACCAACTAAAAAGAATAAACCTCGGACATGCCCACAAAAGGCAAACAGAACTAAAAAATTTAATAATATAAATTTACAAATTTTCAATGCCAAGCGAGTCTCCTTAATTTCCAGATCGTCCCCAACATTTCACCGACGGCACGAACACAAACTCCGCAGGATCGTCCACGCGAAATTTCGGTCCCGACATCAAGAGAAAAACTTATCTCTCTCCCACCGACAATTTTTCGCCAAGGTCGAAAGGAACATTGCCATAACGCACGTAGACAGAGAAGAAAAAATACAGCTTTACACACGCACGCGTAAGTCTCGTCTCGGGATATTGTCGGCATCTCAGCCCATCGGAGCCCGGGGGCTGCTGCTGCTGCTCCTTATCTCTCTTTCCTTCCATCGTAAAAGCCGAGGGGGAGGAACGGAGGCACTCGCTCTCGCCTCCACCCTTCCGTGGGTTTCCTTTTCGTTTCGAGGGTCGAAATAGACTATCCGAACTTTCGTTTCAAGCCGGCCGTATATTTTCGGGCTGCCGGCGTCGCCGCCGTCGGGCCTGGCTCTTGGAGGACTCGAGAGAAAGACGCGTCGACGGAGGAGGTTTTCTTTTATTTGGAGGAATCGAGTTTATCGGAAAAGTTGGCGGAACAATAATAGCTGAAGGGCTGGTAAACAGGAGTTTTACGAGCGGGATTAGAAGAATCTTGCGCTCATTTTTCCGCGACGTCGGGGAAAGAAAGCGATCGTTGGGTATCAAATAATTAGGGGAGACTAAGTGTAGTAATGATGGTTGAATTATTACACTTCACGATCGAGTTTCAAATTACAGCTATTGTACTTTACGCTCGAGAGATTTTATCGAAAAAAGCTTTAAATAAGAGGTGAAAAAGGCTTAAATTACACGAACACTCCGCTCAATTACAATATTATTATCCGCAAGCGATTGCCGGTCGATACTTGAAGAGCGAGAAGCTACAAGCGCACCTAATTTCGCCGTTCACAAAACTTTTTACACCTGCCCCAAATCAAAACGATTTACACGTCCGTAAAACACGAGCAAAGGGGAATAAAATCCGTTTCAAGGTAACGAAAGTTCCGAGTTGCGCGCACGCGATGCTACCGTCGCGGCAAAAGCAGAGGAGCTGTGTCAGAAGAGCTACATCGGCTACTAGAACATCAGAAGGACAGAGAAGAGAGAGGAAGTGAGAGAAAGCGGCACACACAAGGGGGATGAGAAGCAACAGCAGCAGCTCTATGTGCTCTTCGGTTCGACGGTCATCGTGCAGTGGCCGAGAGAGAGAGAGAGAGAGAGTTTGCGCTTGCATGCGCGCGCTGTGGCCGGTTGATTGACTTTTCCGACGCTGCGAGCGCGCCCACGCTCCCTTTTAGCGCGCTGCCGTCTAGTCTGCTCGGCTACGTATACACATCGTATAAAGTAGAATACACACACACATACCACACGTATACACACAGAGTCGTATATATAAGTGTATATAGATGAGAGAAGAAAGACGTCTATATGCAGGCATTGCAGAGAGACAGTCGGTGCACGTTTCAGTCTTTTTTTTTTGGTGAGAGTATGAGTACGTAGACTACGAAAGTATCGAAAGAAGAGTAGAAAGAGAGAAGTAAGAGGGGAGCAAGAGTGAATGAAGAGAAGGAAAGTAGAAGAGGATCTGCCGTAAACTCTCGATCGTAAAAGTGGCCTCGATTTACATAGACGTTTAAGTGAGCTCCAAAGCTTTCTTTTTACCTCGCTGAATGCGCGGCACTGCCGGGCATTCGAGTCCCAAATTTGCGCGCAAAATCATTGCTAGCCAATCCTTGTTTATTGTTAGCGCGGAAAACGTATCTTGAATTTTAATTCGATTGGCTTTTATAGCTGTGATTCAATTGATAAATCGCTAGCGTCATGAAAGTATATGTCCTTCTTATGAAGAATAATGCTTGTTCAATTATTACATTATTTTCTAATTATGCTTTATCGGGAATTACATTCTCCTATTGAAGTGTTTTGTTAATTATTAGATATCGACAAGCGTAATTGTTTGCAAACCAATCAATGTTATAGCCTACAATCAAGTGGTAAACTGCAAAACTAGTAATTTCCGCGATTTGTCGAGGATTAACTTTTAGTATATAGTATGAACCATTAAAAAAAAGAAAGATTTGTTATATGTACAATGATAAGAAGTCTAGATCAATATTTTTGATTGCTTTAAAGAATAATTAAATTTAAATTGAAATTTAACAACCGTCAATAACCAATGAATGAGTAGTTTCGTCGATCAAAGTTTACAACAGATGCTCGTTTTTCATGCAGTCGAAACTTTCAAAATAAGATTTCAGGCAAGGACAAATTAAATTTTAAAAGAGTAACACAACTGTAAGTACTTTAAGAAGTTATAGGAAAATAGATAATCAAAGAGAAAAATAAATGGGAAGTTCAAGGTAAGATGAACAGAGGATTTTCAAACATTAACATCAACGGGAAAGTTAATGGAATAGCCACATCACACGATGAGAAACACAGAGAAAATTTGACAGACACGAAGAAGAAAGATAGAGGGTTCTTTTCAGTATTCAATGTATCAGAATCACATATGGGATGTTGCTAAGGGGACTGAAGTTGGTGCAAATATGAACGCGTTGGACCCCATCGTGAGCTAATGGTCTGACGCACGCACCGCCTCGACGATTTAATTAATAAACCTTCATCGTGCCTCTTGCTCACTCTCATTTTCTCTCTTCTTGATCGTATGTGGAATATACAGTATGAGTCCGAGGTAGACTTTGCAAAATGAGAGATATATAGGACATATAGAGATGACGAGAAAAAAAATTTAAATAAAGGTTGATAATCGTCGCTATGGATTCGTACATCACGGTACGATCAGTTTATGGGTTTATCATAATTTTTCTAACGGTTTGCTGAAATAAATTAATTGGTGCGGAAAGCGCTTCCCTGGTTGGAATATTTCGGGGGAAAATTAATTAATTAGGTTTGAGTGGAAAAGGAGTTGTAAGATATGTGCCCATAACTCGCTCTTTTCGACTATCTGAGGATTTCGTAAAGTAATTAAATGTTTGGATGAAGAGCAATTTTAGAGAATTTAAGAGCTTTATGCTTGAAGTAGAAGAACTATGTGATCTGTACAATTATTCGGAAAGTAAAATGTATAATAGTAAGTATGAAAGGAAAAGTGACTCTGGGGAAAGGTAAAGTATAGGTAGAACAAGCTAGGCTTACCATGCTTGACTTGTTCTACTGAAAAGTAGAATCGTAACTATTTTACTTTACGGACACGCGTGATCACACAGATTTTCCTTCGAATTAAAAATTTTCTATCGGTAACATCAAGTTACATTTTTTAACAATATTATTTTTAAATATTTACTTATTTTTAATCAATATTTATAAGTATAAAATCATCATGATAGTCAGTTTATGAAAAAGAGTGTATATTTTCTTAATGTATTGCTCATGTGTACGACTGATGAATTGTCAAAATAGAATGCATTGCGATTGCATGAATTTGCGTAATTGGTTGTGTACTGTTTAAATTCGTGTACTATTGAACGGTCCCGGACCTTGCTGCATTGTATGCCCACAATTCAATAGAATCTAATTATTAGATATACTGCGTTGAAAGAGACGTACCATATCAAGTTACACAAATACATAAGTACAGAAGATACTTCGTTTATTTTATACAGTATACAGATTAACAACATTTTCTTTTTTATAATCACAACAACGAAACGTGCATGCACACGTAACAAAAATATACTTAACTACGAACGTTCAGAATGAATGACTGTTTAGAAACTGAACATAATGCACGAACAATCAGATTCCAATGAATTATTTGAATAATTCAATGGATCTAGTAATCGACTCGTCACTGGAATCCAATTGTTGCGAATCTTCTTTTGTATATTCAATGGGCGCTATGACGTTAAAGACATACATGAGATAGATGAAACAAAAAATTACTATTGTGTAACATTGACCGAATAATTAATCGCGAGGAAAAGTCTTTTCGGTCACTTTGTACATTAATCAAGACTACGTATAATAAACAACAGTTTACAACAAGGCATATATTCAATTCACACGTCGGAAAGAATGCAAAATTCATCGTATCGATGCAGTCACTCGACAAAACGAAAACAAAAAAATAAACAATCCTAATCCATTATCATCTTGAACAATTCACCAATCGCAGAGTCAACCGTGCATCATCAGCAAGAAAGCGTCTCTATCAATAATTCACAAAAGGGGAAGCCCGAAATCTTCGAACCAGGGTCACACTTTAACCGATCATCCATCAAAGAAAAATAAAGCCCCGCAATGGTATAGTAGACGGCGATCGGCGCCGTCGCGATAATCATCGCGCGCCCTTCCCCCTTTTTCTCTCCGCGCTCTCAGAAGCACCCACGCACACACATGTACACACACGCACATAGACACGGAGCGGAAGAAACCCTACTTCGTGCGTGTGCGCGCGCGAGGATATGCGGAGAGAGACGGCGGACGATGCATCGGCACGCGCGACCTTGACAATCGATAATCCAGCCCCCCGCCCCCGCCCCCGACAATGCCCAGGCCTCGCTCAATGGACCCGGCCTTGAAACCCCGCGCGCTCCGTTACTCCCTCTCTGTCTCGCGCACACATATACGCTCTCTCTCGTTTTTTCCTTCTCCCGAGACCTGCGTGGCTTTAAAAGCTTCATTCTCTTCTCTCTCTCTCTCTCCCGCGACGTAGCGAAAGAGAGCGAGCTCAGTGCGCGCGTCCTTCTTGGCCCTCCCCCGTGCGCGAGAAAAACCGCTGCATCGTCCGAGCGCGCGTCTTTTTCCGCGCCGCGCGCGAGCTCCTTGATTGGAAAGTTCTTTTTTTGCACGACAGACGCTCAAGCGCGCACGCACACACACTCAAGCACACACGAATGCACAGAGACGGACAATGGAGAGCGGCCGAGAGATGCTCTCGCCCTGCTCTCTCATTCTCGCTCTCTTTTTTCTCTCTCGTCGCCTTTTGTTTCTCGCGAGAGAGAGTCCCGCTCTTCTAGAGGATATATATATATATGCACAGATGGATGTATATAGATAGGTATATAGATATAGGTGCGCGGCAGCCTCTTCTGCGCCGATTATCGCGCGGTCGCTTTGTTTTTCTCATTCCATTTTTGCCTTTATACAAGCGCGAGCGCGACCTACCCAGAGAGCTTCTCTCTCCTAGGTGTCCAGGAGCGCGAGTGACGAGATGAAAGGGTTGTCTATCTCGGCGCAGCAGAGGCTGCGCTCGCTCTCGCGTCTACATATATACGTCACGCCTCGCGGAAATTGAGGCTCCGATACTTTTTTTTTTGATCTGCAAAATTAAACTTTTTGTTCGGCATGCAGCTGCATGACGGCCGCTTTCCGCGAGGGAGACAGCCCTATAAAATAGATCGATAGGCTACGCCACACGCCGCGGTCATTACATAGAGCGACTTATATTAGTAGTAGAGAGCTTAATAAACTAAAGTATTTTTTAATATACTTAGTGCACGCGTTAAAGAAATGGATTGGCTTACCTCCTCGCATAGCGCCAGCATACGCCTCGTACTCTCGAGCGACTGTAACATAGAGCAGAAAAATTTTTGTTGCCTATCTGTTCTTAGCGTTCGTTGGGTCGGACAGATATTACAAGGGGATATCTGCCCCTTATACCGAGGGGGCCGCCGAGCGAAAGTTTTTGCATTAGTCTCGCTTGAAGGAGATAGTGGGCGGCAGAGACGTGCCCCTATCCGAATAGCGCCACGGTGTTTTCAATCAACTTTTTATCGCGTTCGGGAGTTTTTAATCTGGAGATGCTTGATTGCTTGTTTTTATGGATAAATTGAATGTTCTTTAGGGTATAACGAAAATTGTTAAGAGTAATTTTGTTAGGTCGGAGTCTTTAAGTAGATTAGAACAGTTAACTTTTAAAACGTAAAAGATTTTGTATGTTTAAACTCTTATGCCGTTAGATCTAGTTATTATTGTGAATATAATGGACTCTTCATAACTTATGAAAATTACAATTTTTCTAAAACGGAACGTTAAAATATAATTGTCCAAATTTGAAAATGTTTGATTCATTTCAAAGCAATAAGTGTTTTATAATATATAATTGTACAAAAAAGAACTGAAAAATTTAATTAAATTGCGAATTTGATTAATATACCAACACGAATCAAACTTTCAATATTTCTCGTTGGATCAGAATTATTTAGTAGACTTCGCGATTACACTTTGTCGGAAAAATCGATTTTGAAAATTATGAAACGGATTCTTATTACTTAGAATAGAAAACTATCGGAAACTCCCAGATTCGGTAATAGAAAAACGCGCAGTGCTCAAATAAGAAATTTGAAATTCGTAGAATTTCAAATATTCTCAACGAAATGTAACTATTAGTATTTTATGTTTATTGAAACATTTTATTCTTCTCAGTCTCCCGTTTTATTTCAAACTTATATATTTTATTTTAGTATACCGAATTATAATTGCAAATTTTATTAATATCATTATTAGGCAATACATATTCTATGTTTTGCAATTCTAATCATTTGACAAAATTGTATTCGCAGTCTACTGAATGATATCCATCCTTGCGCGATTCGATCGCACAAAATGCTAAGAAAATAATCAATATCAGAAAAAAAAAAGCTGGCCAACGAACTCGACAAGTTAATTAGCCGATTGAACCGAGAGGCTATTCACTTTCTGAAAGCATTGATCAACAATATTCTATCTTTAAATTATATATTTTTTCAAAATTAAGAATTGAAACATTGAAAGACACGAAGTATTGACAGATCTGATGTAGCTTAGTTTTTGGCATTCACAGCATTATTTCAAAAAAGCGTCGTCACGCAAGCCGTCGAAGTTATTTAGAAAATTAATGCCATCTATCTGGTGCATCAGCACTCCATATCCGTTGGATATTGAAATATCAAAACGTGGAAACGTTTTAATTTGAAATTCCTACAGAACGCCCTTCAAGTGCGACAGATATTGAATTTCCCATCAATAACATAATATATCAAAATAAATCAGTGCAAAACCGATAATTTTTATATATACAGTGCAGTATCACTCTGTCACAATAATCACTTCAAATCGTTTTTGCTTCAAATAATTTCAATGTCATCCCCAAACGCATTAACCATCCCCCCTCCCTCCACAAGACAAAGTACTATTGTTCAAAACTATCGGTCGACATGACAGATCGTCTCTCGGTTCTAATCAAGCGTAACTAAACCCAGGAAAGGCCAGTCAGCGATTGCGCGATTTTACCTCATCGGTCGTCTGTTGGGCCTTGAACTGGAGCTCCTGGAGCTCGGTGCGGGGCGGGCCGGGCTCGGCGCCCGCCCCGGCGGCTGATGTCGGTGCAGGCATCCTCGCTCTGCTTCACGCTTCCTCGGCTGATTCCGTGGGGTCTCTCTCGGCTCGCCGACGGACGACGACTTGGTATATCACTCCTCCTTCAAGGCCGGGATGATCCGCTGCTCTCTGAGCTGCCTAGGCTACGGCTCCCACCTCGGATATCCTTGGCTGCTGCAATTTAAGAAGAAGAATTTTTCGTTAGCGCTTGGTTGAATTCTCTTTGGAGCGGATTTGCTCTTCTGGGGATTGGAAGGTCGAATTAGGGAAAGAAAGTGAGAGAGAGAGGGAGCTTTACTATTCTGTGAGCTTTGAGCTTGGGACGTTTGTTTTGCGAGAATTGAATGTTAGGGAAATCCTAGAAAAAAAATGCTTTTGATGCTAATGCAATCAAGCTGAATACTTTCGGCGAATCATTGTATAAATTGGTTTTTGTTGATTATTGCGTTGATTAATAATTTTCGAATGCGTGGGAAGTTATGACGAGCACGCGCTAATTACTATTTGACGTATCGATGACGTCGGTTCGATATACTCCTCACACATTGTTATCTGACCGAGCTGGATGGAGACTTCGACTGTAGTTGTTTAACATTCCTTATTAATTTCAATTTTTGATTGTGTATTTAATGAAAATTCGAGGTAATTATTTGGATTATACATTAGTTTTATCCAATATTAAACTTATAATTTCCTTTGATCAGATGTCAAATATTGCTAAAACCACAAGAAATATAAAATCCAATATTCAATTAACAGACAACAGAAGGTACTTTTATCTCTTTGAAAATTAACAATAGGTCAATGCACAAACTTCTCTGTGAAACGTGCGCATTTATTGATTGCAAAATTATTTACAGAAAATTATAAATATTGTTAAATTAAGAATCGATTTATAGAGATCATATTACTATTTAATATCAAAAGTTAAAGAAATACCAAATTTGTATCAAGGATCCTGCGCAGAGAGCCGGAATAATTCGATTTAAACGCTTGGCTTTCGTGTATAATTTAACCGCAATGGGAATAATAGTACATACAATATTCATTAGCACATTTTATTTACTTTTTCTTGATTAAAAAAAGAAAAACTTTCATCTTGATTCCCTTAATAGAAATTAAGAGCGCACGCTCCCTCGAAAATAAATTTATTATATAAAGACCACTCTACTTGAAATAATAAGTCGAATAAATTAGTTTAATTTAGAAGGTTTTAGCATGGTCAATGCATGTTTGAGAGGGTTCCAAGGATTATTTTTCAAGCGAATAAAAAGTAAAAGGTGCGCCAGAACCTTGACATTTATGCACGTTTTGGGAGTTATAAGGGAATAAAAAAAAGTCTATCGTAAAAAGGTTTCTTTAACTTTTAAATCCACGTTAGTTCAACGACTATATTCGTGAATCAAAGAGTATACTGCTGTTTTTGTGGCTAGAAAGCGTTAAATAAACCTGTCATTTTCATTCATTTAAAACGATTGAAAATAATTGTAGGAAACAATTAGAGATAATAGTATCATTTTCATGCACATAAAATTATAGTTATATTAGTTTAGACTCATTTTTAATTCAGTTTTGTTTATTAAAAGCTAACTTTGGAAAGTATCAGTAGTTAGAAAAAATAAGAGGCAATCAATAAAAAATTCAAATGTACATCAATCAAATTACTTTAAGCTGTTTCTCAACAGTTTTATTCTGACTGTCAAAGGCTACTGAAATCCTTTGAATGAACGCGTGTGAAGATCGATTTTTAAAGCTTCAAAAGCTTTCGTTTTTTAAAGCTCCCTCAAAATTTCAAAATCCGTTTTTCGTATCGTACAATCAATTCAAGTTATTAACTATTCAGTTCAATTTTCTCTGTCGCTGGTCAAAATGCTACTCGTACATTAGCATTTGTTAAGTATTTTTAGATGTTTCTTTGCGCCGTTCCCTTCTCGAAGAAAAGGATAGACTGGTGTTAAATTTTTCAAACGGTATTTTAAGCGCTGAGAGCCTTGAGTAGAGAGAGTAAGAATTCATTGTAAGAATTTTCCGGCGTGCCTTATCGCGTTTTGAAATAATTTAAGACTATCTTAAAAATTTAATATGCATAGTGTTTTGACGTAAGTTCTTGAATTGTTAATATTACCGTTTTTAAGTACGGTTCGATAGACAAAGTCTTATTATATGTTAAAATGTGGTATTATTCTTTTAATGTGCAGTTTGAAAAAAGTAGTGCAAACCCACAAAGAAACAAAGTTGATAAAAGCTTATGAAACTATATCCAATAGCTGCTCTACAGCCGAGAATATTAGATGGTCTATTCTTGTAACGATGTGATTAAAAAATAAAAATTTAATCAATTTAATTACAGTTCCCGGAATTTCTATGTAAGTCCATATTCACGAATTCCCTATAATTGATTTAAAGTATTACGGGTCGTATAAATTACAATTAGTGTTAGCAATATTCGTAACAAAATCCATCTTAAACCTTCTCCACAAACACAGCTATAAACATGAAACTTTATTCCCAAAATTAAAATTCTCATACTCGAAAGCGACAAATATAACGAAAAATTCCAAACATTCATTCTATCACAGATACGTGCCCAGAATGAAGCTCTCGCTCATCCGACTCCCCGAAAGCACCCTCTCAACGTTATACCCAGCACCGGAAAAAAGTAATTTTTCGAGCATCCCGCCTCATCCCCTCCGCTAATCTCGGCCACAACCATCGCAATGCCGCATCCCCATCGACTCACCGCCCTCCAAAAAAAGGGAAAAGAAAAAATCGACAATCAGAAGCAAGTCGAGGAAGAAGCCAAGCAAGCGAGCTAAGCAGAAATTTAAGCGCGACGCACTTGCGGCCAGTGCGGAGCGGCTATAAAAGCCTCGTGAGCGACGTTAACGGCCGTTGGCGGGCGGCGCCGCTTTCGAAAGTGGAAAAAGGGACGTATAAGCCCCGGCCGAGAGCGTGTCAAAGGGCAATCAAGAAAGAGGTATAAAATGACAGTTCCCTCTCTCTCTCTCTCTCACTCTCGGGAGCATGATAAAAGATTAAGGATAGAGCGAGAGAGAACGTAGCGATGCCCGGCTTACTCTGATCCCGCGCGAGCGAGCGGAAACCCAGCCCCTTTTCTCCCTCTCTCGATCAATCGATCAGCCGCCTAGTATAGCGTAAAAGAATCGTTACGGGCTAGCTCTCGCGGCTAATCGATACAAGCGTCGGGCAATTATTCTATTTCTGGGCCGTATCAACAAACGATTTATTTTTAGCGAACTAAACGATCTGTCCCTCCGCGAGCGCGCGCACACTGGGCCGAAAGCCTCGCGCGGAAAGACGAGTGTGAGAGAGAGCGCACACGACGTTTGCGCGCCGCCTTATATACATATATACAGTCTCGCGCGCGAGCGGCACTGTACATGCGTGTACACAGGGAGGGAAAATCAATAGCGGCTCGAGCGCGCGCGCCTCGACTGCGCAGCTGCGAGAGAGAGAGAGAGAGCAGAGAGCCACGTGCTGTGCTCTGCTTTTCTCTTTCTCTCCTGCTCCTACTGTCCTTCTCCTCCTCTCTCTCTCTCTCTCTCTCTTTCACTGACTACATCTTCCGTGGGAGGGATGGCGAAAAAAGACGCCCCCGGGCCGGGTCGCGCTATATTTGCGCGCACCCGCGCGAGGGCGAACTCGAGGAGGTCGGGCCTCTCGCGCAAGCTCCGAGAAGACGGCGAGACTATTTTCGCGGCGAGCCGGGGAGGTCCTGAATTCGCCGCCGCCGCCGCTGAATTTCGCCCTTTATTATTCAGCTTGCGTTTACGAGCTTTTGTAAGCGCGGGAGCTCCGAGGACGAGCTTTTTTTTCGCGCCGAGGAGCGATGTAGGGCAGTACTTTGAATTTTTGTTGAGAGGGACAGGGAGAAAGGGTTTGTTTTTGGCGAGGGGGAGAATTTAGTGCTGGGACCGGGCGGAAGTTTTAATTTTTAATTTACGAATTTGAACCGTTTTATCGTATTGTGATTAGCTGGCTGCTTTTAGCGGTTGGCGAGGCGGCGTTTTTTTTTGCCTTAAATGGCAATCTCGCGTGTTACAGCGGACTCGGGCTAGAAAAAGTTAAGAGCTCAGAACTTTTGTTTTACTTTTCCGCCGACTGGCGAATATATTTGGATATTTATCGTCGCTTTCAAACCAGAACGAATATCAACTCTTGTAAAATTTCTCTTTCGGCATTAACCATTGACGAAGCAACACGCGTTTTTCCAAACTTCTGAAAAAACGTGACGATCTTCAGAAACGACGAGCAAGCTTCGATTTCAATCCGAAATCCCGCGTATAGCAACAATTCACCAAACAATCCGCTCGCGGAGCCCGCACGCTCAGTTTCGATCCGGCCAGGTTGATCCCATTATCACTCGCGAGATCTTCGAGCGCTCCTAACCCCCTCGCGCGCACTGGAAAAAGAAACTTTCACAATTCGCGAACCAACACTATCTCCATGGGCCACACGCCCCCTCAACCAGCACTCTTCGATCCGTACCGAATAAAGCCTCCAGCTTTCTCAGCGCTCCATCGAAAAGTCGGCTCCAAAATAAGCAATCTTCGGCCTGTCGTAGTAGCTCTCGGTGCGCACACGTCACAGTGGTACGAGCGTCGAGGGGCGAGCGTTGCGTTTTCGGGCGAAACAGTAGCAGCAGAGCAGTAGCACTCGCGCTCACACATACACACAGACACTCTCATGCAGACATGCAGAGCAGCCTCCCTGACTTACCGGTGGGGCGGGTGGGTGGCGCAGCTCTAAAGGACAGGGTCGTCGACGAGAGCGCAACTCCTCTCTCTCCTCTCTCTCTCTCGACGTGCGTGTGTGGCAACACGCGCGTGTCTGTGCTCTCGCGACGGGTCGAAGATCGCGACTGAGGGTGAGGAGGAAGGAAATCGGTGGAAATCCCTCCCTTCGGGCGGCGCAGCCGCCGAAAAAAGCCGAGGAGTAGGAGGCCGCAACGAGCAGAGAGAGAGAGAGAGGGTGGAAAAGCGTGCGCGCCGCTATCTGCGCGCGCTCCAGGGCCGTAGTCCGCGGCTGCCTAGGCGGCGCCCGCGCACTCGGGCTCCCAAGCGTGGGAGGGAGAACAGAGGGATCAGCTATACCGTAGAGAGAGAGAGGTTTTTCCCGACGATAAAAACAATTCTTTTTCGGGGCCCCCCTTTATCCCCCCCTGGATGATTGATGCGCGCCGACTGGAGAGCGCGCGAAATATTCTCGGGGAATTCGTGTATCGCTGGGCCGGAGGATTGGCATGGAGAGAGAGAGAGAGAGGAGACTGCTGGGCTATATCGCTGTAAGGGAGAGATCGATGAATCGCTGCGAGAGTGTCGTTAAGGAACGCGGTTCAAAATTAGAGGGAGCAAGTCGGGAGGAATTTTTGAGAGGAGCACGAGGGTGGATGCGGGGTGCTTTTATACGACTCTTTGATGATTTATGTAAGAGGGAAGGATGGAAGGGTGCGCTCCGCTGAATATTGACTTAGCGTAACGTTGTCGGGAAACGCCGAACATCAATCAATGCGATAAAGTTACTCTAGCACGTTTCCGGCGCGCGAGAAATTTTTAATGGGATGTCGAACAAGATTATTAATAGAATCATTGTTTCCGGATTTATTGTTGTTTGCTCGCTTAGTAGATCTCTAAATTTGCGAAATTAAATTTTAAGCGCTCTGTTACACGAAGCATCCGCGCATTCCGTTCGTTAAAAAGCTTTTTACTAAATTAAAAAAGGTAATTAACGTAAAATTAGCTTAATCTTTCTAATAGACGTAACGAGTAAACGAAATACAATAATTGCTCACAATCTATAAAAGCACCACTCTGCTATCAATTTCACGAAACAATTTCCTCAAATCGACCACACGAGTACCTATACACGATAACCCAAAAAATCCGCCTCGCGTCACGAGAAACTCATTAGCATTTTTCGTTTTCCGGGTCATTACCTACTTTCTCCGCGATTCTGCTCTTGGCCCGCAACAGCCCCGACGCTGTCATCCGACCTAAGAATCCCGAATCAGTCCAGCGCAATAAACGCGAGATCCCCGAGCGTTTATTCGTCCGCCAAAAAGCGCGTGGCGCGCGACTTCCGCGAGGTGCTGCAGGCAGCGAGAGAGTAGCGCGCGCGCGCTCAGCAGCGGCCAGGGTCAGCGCGAATCGACCACTGTTTAGCATTCCACCCCCCCCCCCTTCTATACCTGTATATCTCGCAGCCAAGTGCGATTCCGCATTTATCTCCCGACGCTACTTGGCGTCTATGAAATTTGAGGATTTAATCGCGATCGGGGGGGTTATTCCTATTCATGAGGCAATGCATGATGCATTAGTTGGGGAGAGTGATGCTGTGCGTGTGAGGGGATGAATTAGTTTTTGGGTAAGTTCGGGGATTTTGATCGTGCTGATTGGAGTTTTATTGATTTTTCTATTGAATGGCTGGAGGGACGAGAGATTATCGCGGGTGAAGGTAATAAAATGGGATTGATTCGTCTGGTGAAATGAACAATTTTCTGGAAAATATTCAGTAAGTCAACCTTTCGACATACGGATGAGGAATGAATATTCATTTCATCAGGGAATTACGCTTCTACAGCAAAAATTAAGTCATTTTCTGCTCGAGGAAATTTAAAAGGAAATGTACACGTGTATTTCTTTTCATTTTTGGATTGGAGAGAAATGAGCAAAAAATGTTTGATTAGTCTTCGATTAAATATTTTTTAATGCAAACTTTTTAATAAAATTGATAATGTTTAAATGTGCTTCCCATTATAATAATTTAAAATTTTTTTAATGAAATATAAAAATATTAATTTTTATTACTTAAAATAACCTAATTTTTAGAATTCTTAATAATTTTATCCAGACATAATTAGATGTCTAAATTTAATACATCGAAACACTAAAGTATTTTAAACTTAAGATAGCCTACTTGAGAAACTTAGTCTGAAACTTACCACAAAAACTATTAGAAAATATATATTATTCTGCTTTTGAAATAAATTATTTTTTCGCTATCAGAACTATAAATTATTTTGCTACACTCTACGTAATGTATTTGCACAAACGATCTTTAACGCTTGATCAATAAATAAAATACCAATAGTTTATCATGTATGCTGCCAGAATAGTAAATTTTACTTTAAATATAAAATATGTAAATATCAGAATTGAAATGAAACATATTTACTTATTTCTAATAATTTATTTATAAGTATTTTCTAATAAAAATTACTATGGCAATCACGTGAAACGTGGAATATCCTGACTTTAAAAGAAAAACAAATTTTATGGAAAGCTAAAAATTAACTCTATTCATCATAATTTTTACCGCTTGAAAGGGATAGTTCATTATTAATCGGAAAATTCCTTTGACGTCAGGATGCTCCACATTTACTGTGAATAATTACTATGTGACTGTAACAATAATTATTATCACGGAATTCGCTCTATGCTGCAATCAGAGCAGCTTTTCGATAATGTTTATCTTCATCAACTGTTTGATAAAAACTATTGTATTATCATGAACATTGCTGTTGCTTTTACTATTTTTATACTTTAGTAATATACATACATTTAGCTATTACGCAAAATGACTTCCTCCATTTCTTTGAAATTTATATCAATTTCCTCCATTTATTTATAAATTGTATTACTCACTGACTGTTCGAACTTTATCCCGATTTCGTAAATTGCACTTTATAAGCAATAAAATTGATTTTAAAATAAAAATAAAAATTGTGTTATTCGATATCTGTTATGAAACTTTCAAACTACAAAAACTAGTTAATCAAAATGAATTTTCGGAAATTTTATATTATATTTTTACAAAATATACAAGTTGATCCAACAATATAATTAGATTTATAAAGCATTGATTTTAAATGAAACTTATTTACCCTGGTAGAAGCTTAACGGTAATCTAGCTAATTTACCGTTAATTTTGACAAATTGACAGTAAATTAGCTAATTTATCG
>UELX01002364.1:0-31819 GCA_900480035.1 Eupelmus urozonus | reverse complement strand
CGTTTTAAAAACGTCATAAAATGTTTTTAAACCGTAATAAAAGAAATTTTTCAACTATACAATTCTATCAAAGAATGTATTAGAAACGTACTAATCTTAGGTATACGATTTAAAAAATGAGTGTATATATATATATATAATAGTATATAAGTTGAATTTAATAAATTTTAGCGTGGAAATAATACAGAATCTTCGTGTATTGCTTTATGTTTATGTCACGCTCTTAATGGATGAATTAAAAAAGTAATACAGATACAATACACTATGTAATTATAATTTATATATTATAAAAAAAATGAATTCTTTAAAAATATATAATGAATACCTTAGCAATAGATAAGCATTAACAGTAATATCTTAATAATACATTGCCAATAATGTATATTTTGCCAATTAACCTAAGAAATATCTTTTCCAATATTTTAGAGATAGTTACTAATCATCTCCATGTGAGGTCCTAAAGAGGATGGTAGCAATACATTGAAATATTGGTTTTTAATAAAGAAGCTTTAAACCTTAGCTCATTGAAGATTGATTTTTTCTATCATCTCTTTGCAAAAATTAACCCAGTTTATCTTCAGATAATTAAATATATATAATTATTTAATCTTTTTTAATATGTACAACTGTTAATCTCTTATTATATAGTTGACCGAGAGGATGCATTTTTTTATTTTGCATTTGCTTTTGAAATCGTGCCAGAGATAATCTCAGCTAATCTATTACCTGGCTCCATAATGGCCAACCTATCTTTTTGCAGTAAAAGCAACAATGAATTATTTAAAATCGAAAAGATAAGAATCAAATCTTTAAATACTTGCAAGACAGTAATTTTGAAAAATCACCCAAAGGATTTAGAGCGCTAATAGTAATTTTTTACAGCGGCGATAAAATCCGAAGCACCTCGTACAATTAAAAATACATGCCGCGTCACGCGGAAGGAGCTGCACGCGACGTACCGCCGCGCGGCGCAAGAAAAATCTCAACGGCGACTCTCTGCGACACGAGTAGTCCTCCGAGAATCGGGACGCAGCGTGCCGCGCGCATTTAACACGACTCGTCGTCGCTCCTGTCCCCCCTTTGCCTTCCTATATATATTTATATATTTTTTCCAGGTCAAAAAACATCGATATTCGTTAAAACGTCCCGACCTAATGAAAAGTTCCTCCTACCCCGCCCCCCTCCCGGGCTCCTCTAGTCAACTCTCAGCGGCGCGTATAATGCGACCTTTCGCGACTTTATCCTTTCTGCAGCTCGGAGGAATAATAGGGCAGACGAAAAAAGAAGAGCCGTAGAGCTAAAACAAAGAGAGAATCAAACATTTAAAGACGAGAGCGAGAGCGCGGGAAAAAAGAAGTAGAGTTATAGAGTCGCTAGTTATAGAAAGAGAGTATCCAAACACGGAGAAACCGCATTTGTAATACCGCTGCAGCTCCGAAAGCTCAACGACTCTTATGCCAGTGGTAGTAGCAGGGAGAGCGAGCACGCTGGCTTCTGTTGCTGCTGTTCCGCAGCTTGCAGAAGCAACAGCTTAGAAAAGCTCGCGGCACAGGTGAGCGAAAGGGAGAAGTTGCTCCCCTCTTCACCTCCCCCCCCCCTCCTTCCTCTTTCTCGCACTCGCTCGCTTTAGCAGGGAGAGAGGTCAACTGAGGCTGGTTTACCCCAGTCGCAAGCTCTGAAAGCTCGCCGAGATATAGGAGGGAGAAGAGCTGCCGAGCTGATAGAGACATACTAAAAATTCTTCCACAGCTATAAGAAGTCCAAACTTACACTCCCGCGCGATCGCGTACCTGAATGCTTAACTCACGTGTACGAGCGCCCAAGTGTATGTAAGCTCGTACAAATACGTGCAAATCCGCCGTGCACACGCAAGCACTCGCTTGTGTATACTACAGCCCGCATACAGCCATTCGAAAACGTGCACGCACACATAGACACTCACGTGTTTTAACGCACAAGTAGAAGCGGCATACACATATCGAGTGAAATAAAAAAGATTCGCCTATAAGTATACGAGAGAGAGCAGCAGGGCGTTGAGGAGAGAAAGCAGCGAGAGAAAGAGCGAATAGAAGCGGCGAGCTATAGGTCGAAAGCCGCCCGAAAGTGGGGAAAAGAGAGAGGGAGCGCTGGCCGTGCGGGTGCGAGCGTGTATAGGTGCGCGCGCGCGCGCTCGGCGTCGCGGCGCCTACGGTTATCCGTCTCTCTCTAGCCCGTTGGCTGGCTCGCTCGCTCTCAGCGCGTCGGCGTCGTCGTCGCCTAGTACGACGGCGGCCAGGCAAGGCATATCCAGCAGTGAGCCGCCATATTGAACGTGGAGGAGCTCTCTGGGTCGCGCGCGCTCTCTGGCTCTCCTCTGTGCTATAAATCCGTGCGGGGCCCCCGCCGCACACAGACACGCAAGCTCGCGCAAAGCTCAGCTCTCTTTTACAAGCCGTCAGCCTACCATCTCCAAAAGTCATCTTCTCGTCGTCGTGCTCTCGCCTCGCTCAACTCCATCGTCGTCGGGCCGAGAGAGAGAGAGAGAGCGAAGGCGCGCGCGCGCAACACGGACGGAGAGACACACGCACACTCGAGCGCAGAGTGAGAGAAAGAGGAGAGAGAGAGAGAGAGACGGCAAAGGAAACGTTGATCGTGCCGCCGACGACGTCGAAAGGCGGAAAAAGAGAGGAAAATACAGTAGAGTCGCGCGCTTCCAGTGGCACGCCTCGCAAGAACGCGGCTTAAGCTCGCTCTGTGTTGTTTTTCCGCACGGCGCGGTTCGTTGATACCTCGCGCTCGCTCGCGAGAAAGAGAGAGAGCGACGAGGCCTCCGCCCCCGCTCGCTCGCTCGGTCGCGCTGCTCTTTTCTTTCAGCCTCGACGAGCCCACGCGCCTGGCGGTGCTGGACGCGCGATACAGCCAGAGTCGCAGCTACAGAGGGAGAGAGAGAGAGAAAGAAAAAGGCGGCAAGCACGTAGAGCGCGCCTGCTGGAAAAAATTCGATAGAGCCCCCCCGAGTGTCGACGGCGAGGAGAGGAGCGGATAAACAGGGAAGCGCGCCTGCCGATCGTCGACGAGTCTGCGTGTCCCGCCCAAAATCCTCAAGCTCGCTCGCTCGCTCTCTCTATGTATACATATACTTTTTCTAATACGTGTCGTTCTCGAGAGGACGTTTTTCTCTCTCTCCCTTTATTCAGACGAAGCAGTGAGATTAGCTATTAAGCGAAGAAGAACAAAAGCAAAGTCAAGACGAGAGAAAGAGAGAGAGAGAGAGCAACAAAAGAAGCAAGGAAAGAGCTTGCCGTCCTTTGTGTCGAGCGTGGCTTAACGAGCTCTGCCGAGGGTGGAAAAAAGCAAAGCTCTCGTTTTCCATGTAAATAGCGCTCTCCGCTCGTTACACACAGTGTGCTCCCGTTCTCTCGCGGTGCGAGCAAGTAGTACGAGTCCGAGTGCGATGGACCGAAAGTGAGAGGTGTATAGCAGAAGGAGCGCGGGCCACAGATGCAGCTGCGCGCACTCGCGCGCAACGCAACGCAAACATTGCCGCACGGACAGGCGGCGCTGGATAAGGAGAAAAAGAGAGGGAGAGAGTGAGAGAAGGTAGACGCTGAAAAGATGAAATGGGCTGAAAGATGCGTCGGCTAGCGGGAAGGAGCAGCCTCTTCTCAAGCGGACCGACGGCCAAAACTAGCAGGGATCATTCGAGAGTCTCGCCGTACGCGGCTTTTACTACTTGTCAGCGAGGACACGGCGACGGGCCCTCGCAGTAGATACGTCCGTGCACTGCCAGCAGCAGAGACGTTGACCCGCGCACGTTTGCATTTCCTCTCTCTCTCCCTCGACGAGCAGCAGCAGCAGAAGCAGCAGAAGAGAAGAAGCAGCTGCTGCTTGCGCGCGCCACTGTTGAGCGAAGGCAGCAAAGAGAGAGGGCGAAAGCTCTCTCTTTGCCAACTGGAGAGAGAGAGGGAGAGAGAGAGAGCCAGGGCCAGGAGCAAGAAAGGAGCAGCAGCTTTCGAGAAGTCGGCAAGCCAGCAGCAGCAGCAGCAGCGGCAGCGGCAGGCCAGCCCACACATCAGAGAAGAGTTTTGGAGCTTCGGCCGTCACAGCGACGAGCAGCGGTGCTCGCTCGCTCGCTCGCTCTCGCGCCAATCAATAAACGCGCGCGCGCGAGCGAGAGAGAGAGAGAGAAAGAGCCTCGTCAAGCGCGCTCTCTGTAGCTCCGCTCGTGTGCGGCCGTGCTTAACGACGTCGTCGCCGTCAAACTCGTCGTCGTCGTCGTCGTCCTCGTCGTTCTCGAGTCAACTCTCTCTCTCTCTCTCCCTCTCTCTCTCACTCTCTCTCTCTCTCTCGCCATCTCTCTCTCTCTCTCTCACTCGCTCATTCTAGACTGTTGAGTGCGTGCGCGCGTATCTAAGTGTGTGTGTGTGTGCCTCGCTCTCTCGCTCTCTCAGGCTGTCTCCTTCTAACTCACGGAACTAGAGGGACCATTACCGCGCCTTCTGCACGCCGCTGCGCGCACCCTATTTTTATACTCTCTGTCCTCCTCCTCCTCCTCCTCCTGCTTTCCTCTCTCTCTCTCTTCTACTGGGTACGTTGCCTTCTTCGCCGCTGCGATTGTTACTGCCACCTTCCATCGAGAGGAGAGAAAGAACCTCAAGGAGCCAGGCAAAAGACGAGGAAAGCTCCTTTGACTACTACTTCTCGCTATCCTTTCTTCTCTCTCTCTCTCTCTCCCTTCCTCTCTCCTGCTCTCTACTTCTCCAGCTTCCACACACTCTCTCTCTTTCTGTGATCCCGGCACCATCGCCACTTTGATTTTCCCTCGAAGAGGACGACCAGAGGAACAAGAAGACACTGTGCACTTGTTTTGCGAAATCATCCCCCGTGCGCTCGGGGGCCAACGACAGCCCGATAGCCGGAGGCTGCAAGGGGGAGAGAGAGAGAGAAAGTAGCGCCAGCTCGGAAGGCTCTACCAGGCGTCGACCGCGAGAAGAAGTAAACAAGAGCCGCGAGCCGGGGAAGAAAGCGCGCTGAAAGCGTAGAGAGAGGCCTGAGCAAGAGAGAAGTAGGCATGAAGAGAACGAGCCGAGCATGCTCGGCGGGGAGCCGCTCGTAGCGGCTGGATCGCCGTCGTGCTAGCAGTGCGGGGGTGCTAGCAGTCCCGAAGACAGCGAGGGTGAAAGTAGAAAAGTGATAGAGAGAAAGAAGAAGAAGAAAAAGCAAGTGGAGAAAGAATACACATAGGCGCATACTAATAGATAGACAGAAGGGGGCATAGGCAGTAATGCAGGAGTCGGGCGAGGCCCGCCGGCTAGGCAGCAGCGGTCCCGCAGGGGGATAGCTCCTCGCCTCGCTTTGGCGCAGGTTGGAGCTCACACACACAGTGAGGGAGAGAGACACACGTGCGTACAATATCAGCCAAGTCCGTGTGCGCGACTACTGGCCTCTCTCTCTCTCTCTCTCTCTCTCTCTCTCTCTCTCGTTTATCCGGCCGCACGGACACACGCACAACACTGGGGGTGGTACGCAGGCCAAAGGGAGCGAGAACGGCAGCATAGTGGCATAGCAGCGCGACGTCCTCGCGCGCTCGATATCAAAGCGAGCCGGAAGCGAGCTGGCCTCGCTATTGAGCGCATGGAACATGATAGAGGTAAGAAAAGTCAGAATGAATCTATCGAGATTCTCAAGAGAGCCAAGCACCGTGTGTATCTAGACAGAGGAATCAGGAGAAAAGGGAGGGGGCTGCTGCTATTGTTTACGTTTCTGACGTTGCGCGCGCAAGCACGGACAGAGAGGAGCTTTAAACTCCGCCAGCGGGTTCAAGCGCTCTTTCTTTTTCTCCTGATTCTCTCTTTTGCTTTGGATTTTTGCTTTGATTCAGGGCTTGCATTGAACTTTGATGCTCTCTTTGATGCCTAAGACAATTTTAGGGTTTGATGAGAGTTTTGCTCTTTCTAAATAGATACGATTTATCTCAGTTTCTAGCTAAAGATATTAATATTGAATTATTTCATTCATATTTTCAGTTATCTCGTACGTTTAAATAATTGAATCAATTTCTTTTAATAGTATTTAGTTTATTTGTTATAATATTCACTATATTTGTCTTGTTTTGTAATTTTAAACAATTTACATATTTTAGTTTAACAATTGACGGAAATTAAAGAACTGAATTTATTTGTCTCAGAGTGGCAAAAACACTACATCTGTAAAAAAGATTTTAATAATTGAGACAAAACAACTGAAGAATTAAAAATATGAAAATAACTAAAAATTATTGACAAAAACTAAAAGTTAAAAACTATTCTTCTATGGTATCATGAATATACTAAATTCATTTTGCATTTGCTATATTTAAAGAATAATAAACATGTCTTTTACTAACTATTCAGTTATAGTACGGTTTAACGTATGCCTCTAAATCAATACAGTAGAAATAAATCGTTGTAATCATAGTTTGAGATTACAATACAGAAATAGTAAAAATAAAAGTACATCAAAATATAAACGGTTAATTTTTAATGCTAAATAATTCAAAAAATGAAAACGTTATTAGTTATTTAAAAATTCAAACGTTTTATAAAATTTATTCTTTAGTCAAATTTTTTTTTATTTTGCTTTGTCTTAAAAAAAATATTGATTTGACTTTTGTTAGTCTTTTTTTAACTCATTGTTTTTTCAAATCCCCTATATTGTTACGCATTTGACAAAGAAATACATTTCATGCTTTCTGCGCGATTACAGATTTTATGACAAAATATTTTGCACGTTAGTTGCTGCGTATGACCTCGTTTCCTCAGACACGTAAAATATTAATGCGAATTTGAGTTTGTTTGAGCAAAGTAAAGTACCATTGGCTCGCGTTTAACAAGTTATCGATATTCTCTCGCTTTTGTTGTTTACTTTGACACGTACGTTTCTCAAAATGGTTAATATTCACTGTTCACAATGTAGTTCATTCCGCGGCAATATAGCTGTTACTCTTAAAATCCATATATTCGTTCCGAAGCAATACAAGTTTCATAACAACATTCTTCCGCATCATACAAACGGTATCGTCAATAAGTCATTAAACAAAATAATAAAGAAAAGAAAACGAGAAAAGAAGAAACAAACTTCGCGAGTTTACGGCAGCTTCTTTTATGCGAAGCGTAAACATTTTCGTATTGTATATAACATGAGTATTTTGAGAAAGTTAGAAAACACTGAGATCAACGACACAATCTTGTTTTTACAATATCAAACTCGTGTGTATCTTTACCTTTATTCTTTAAAAAAAATCACGTTTTCGAGTGCTCCAACTTTTCTCGATCTAGCGAATTCTTTGATTTTGGGGGGAACTTCTAACCCGCCGTCAATATCACGTGAAAATGAGCACGAAAGAGCTGAAACGTACGTATGTGCAAGTGACACCTGATTATTCGCGTGCTGCATGCTGCGCGTGCGTGGGTACCATCTTTTTTCTGACATAATTTGTTTTCGTGTCGATGATGATTTTTTTAAGTGTTCCCGATGCTTTATTTAACAAGGGAAATGGTAATTGCAGTCGTTTATTTCTTTCTATTTAGATTCTGATTTCATATTTGAAAAGTTTTTGTTTTTTGGAATCTCAGTTTAGTATATTTTATTTTATATAAGTAAACTATCTGTATGTAAAAATGGCTTTATTTCTAAATCCTTTTTGATTGCAGTTTTGAAATCTTTATGCAATACATCATGAACCGTGTATGTGTTTACAAATATCTCTGTGTATTTAAGTACTAAATTAGGAACTGTAATGTGATTCTTTTGCTAAATTTAATATGTACGAAAAAATAGTACACCGTTTGGCTTAAATCTAACAAACTTGTTGACCATACATATAAAACTAGATAGTATATATACAGTTGTAAAAGTAATACTATTTTTATATGTAACTACAACTAGGTTCTACAAAAGGAAATTCTAAATAAATAAAAGTGATGATGTTTCAGTATTTATATTGTTAAATAAGAAAAAATATCATTCAGTTACTTTTCAGTTTCATACAACGAAGAAAAAAAATCTCTAAAATAAATAATTCATAATATATATTCATAAAATAATAAATAATGTCATATTACAATATATAGATTTTACATTTTGTTATTTATTTCGATATTATTCTTCATTATCATTGAATATTAAAACCAAATGAATAATTAAAACACATTTGGCATTAAAATTACATTTCCTCTTATTTAACAATATACATTATTGTGATAACATAACTTTTGTTTAAGATGATGTAAAATATCCTATATCGAGAATATGGGGACTATTGTTTAGCAATTAACTTTCAATTTTCTGAGAATTTTTTGTTATTAAGTATACGTTTTGATAAAAAAACAACGCCAAATTTTTGAAAGATTAAAAACTAAATAAAAAAACATTTGGTTCTTACATTTTTTACAACAAGAAATGTTTTACATAGTTTTAATTCTTATATGTATTTTTTTTTTGTCAATTTTGTTCGACCTAAGCAATCTGATTATATTTATTTATTTAGATAGATCAAATTTAGCAAAAGAATCGCCTTTATCAAAAAGAAAATTTGTTTATATCATTTTGTACTTCTACAATTCAAAAATAATTAAGAAAATTTTGTTTCATTTGCATGCAAAAATATTCAGGAATCAAACAGTTGATAAAAATTTCATATTCTACAAGAAGAAACTTATGAAATTTAATAACATATTTGATGTTTACATTTACTATTTCAAAGTGATATTAAAAATATAAAATAATTTATTTTTGATGCTCGCTAAAAATTGGTTAAAGTTCTAATTTTAAAATAAATTAGGTATTATTTCAGAATTTCAATTTTGTAGTTTTCTCATATTGAAATAATATTGCAAAATGTAATAAATGATATACAAGTTTTCATAAAATAGTGATGCGAAAAATATTTAAATATAAACTGTTTTTATCCACTTTTTAAATATTGAAGAATTCTTTTTATTAACTTATTCAGTTTTCGACAAATGTAATAATTATTTAAAGTAGCTTTGTATTTTATTTGAATTTCTTTGTGAAATCTCTTTTCTTTCGCAAAAAGGATGTTAATAAGTCTGTTTCTGGACTACCGTAAAGTTAGAAATTTTTTGTAGTGACAATGAATGCAATCTCACAACTTAATATTTTCACTTCAAACGAATTTCTCATAAAGCATTCAGTCAATTTACATTCTTTCGTCGCAAAAAATACTGTTTTCTTTTATTTTAGAATTATTCGTGTATCGCATAATATTTCAAGACAAGCTTTAATAAAAGGCTCAAATGGATTGATAAACTTTGACTACTTTTAAAAATTCATTTTAATGTTCTGCATAAATAATTTTAAAAAGAAGATAATGAATTGCACTGCGCCTTATTATTAATTCCTTCATTTATTATTTTAAATATTCAATCATGCTTTATAAAACAAATTTAATTTTCTTCCCTTTTAATAAAAAAATCTCGTAAATTAAACATTTTACGACATGCATTTTGTTACTTTAATTAAATTTTGCGAGAATCAGCTGATAATAAATACAAGAAAGATGAGCATTCAGAGTCAATCGAGCCATCAAGTGTCAAAGAAAGCATCCCCCAAATTTCCTAATCAGACTAGCTCAACATTGTTATCTGTTTGGGTACGTGTCCTTGGCTGCAGATGTCGAGCGGAATCGGCGCAACAGCGATGGGAATAGGCGTTAGTCACGGAAGCAGCGGTGGAGGCGGTGGCGCTGAGACAGCCGGCGGCGGCTGCCGGCTCAGGGCCCAGAGTCAGGGCCAGGCCTCGACGGGCTCGCCCAGCCAGCAGCCGCGGGGCAGCAACAATTCCGGCCAGCCGACGCAGCAGTCGTCGAACCAGCCGCAGCAGCGACACGGGATCATGGGCCGATCCAAAAAGGACAACTGCTGCCTGTGCTGGTGCTGCTGCTGCAGCTGCTCGTGGTATTACCGTTCTTATACATATAAACCTTGTTCTGTTCTTGCGTGCTGCTGCTCTATCGCACTGTAAACGTTCTTGTGAAAGCTTCCCTTATCGCGGCATATTTAAATAGGGTGCCGCTCTGAGGATTATCAATAGAACGGTCTACTTGTTAATGGGGACTGTTGGTACGTTTTGAGTTAAGAAAAAAAATGATGAACTATGAATAATGGTTATTAGAATTGTTTATAATTAAAGAAATTCAGTTGTAAGATTATTAACTTTTTCAATCAGAAAATCTTTATTGAAAATTAGTTATTAGAATAGGATTGTTTTTGGATAGTATAATTAAGTTTTGTACTTATGTAGAAAATTTTTTAACTATGGACTAGTTTTTACACTGATGAAAATTCATTTTCAAAACAAGTTGAAAAACATTCTTGAGCGATACCTTTTATTAATAAATGAAAATTATTGCTAATAAGCAGACTTATCTCCCAAAATTATTTTAATTTTCTTCAAAGTACAAAATTATGTAATAAAAGGATACTTTATACTACCTTGGGGTGATCTTACACTCGTGAGTTTTTGGTTTTTTGATGTTACCTTACACTCTTATACGCGAACGTATATGGATGTCACGTGATCATCATTACGCACCAATTTACTTGAGTAAACGACCGCTTTTATAGTTATAAAAGTGAATTTGTTTTAATTATGTTAAGTATTCAAAAATATAAATTATTTAAATTTATAACAGAGATATTCACTTCTGGCTTATAGCAAAACAAAAATAATTTCTCGTACTAATCAAGTAAATCTAGTTAATAAAATATTTTGAAATATTTTGCTAATAATAATACATCGGTACAATATTCCATTTTATTAAAAAAAATCAATTTCTAAATCAATCTTTAGAAAAATGATTTATTTTCATTCAATTTCTTACAACGTACATTTTCTGCTATTTGCTAGAACGAATTCAATGGCAACAAAGTAACACGTGCTTTTATATCAATATTTTGTCGCCTGGAAGTCTGGAAGCTAAGCAGAAGTTAGAAGGCAGTTTTTTTACCTTTACAACTTTAAAAGGATACATCAATATAATAAGAGTTTTTAAAATATTTATATTTGTTATTTTGTTTTTATTGACATCTTTAAATTGATTTCTTTAAACCTGAGGTCATAAACTTGACAGAATATTTAAAAATTTTAAGTAACATCATAGTCAGCATTCGTTTAATTACAGTTATTTATAAGTCTTTGTTAGAAATTATTAATAATATAAATGCAGAAATTGGATAATTCAGATATTAAGATGCATTTATAAGGTTTTCCAATTTAGTAAACTTAGAGTTTGAGTGCAAAACGAGTTTTATTCGCTTCCAATCATGGCCGTGAATGATGAAATATGACTGATGAATTCATATTTTGATACTTTTTCTGCTTCTAATTAAATTTATCCTCAGGAAATTATTAGAAGCTTTTTACTCTTATTTTATTAATAATTGTTAATTAAGAATAAAGTTGTAAGTGAAAAGATATCAAAGATCGAATTTGTTAGTCATGTTTTATCACTTAAGAGCATAACTAAAAGTGAATAAAACCGAATTTTTTCACTCAAATTTTGACTTTTGTTCACTAAATCAAAAAGCGTCTCCTTGTTAATATATTTTTATATATTTAAATTGTCTGCTATATATTTTATAAAATTTCATTTTACTTTTTTATTATCTTGCAAAATATTAAAGAGTAAATTTAATAGATCGTTGTGAAAAAATAAGCGTTTACTGAAGTTGATGGTTCATCTAATAGCAGTGAATTTATGCAGCGCAATGAAATAGTTACGCTTAAACAGTTTAGTTCCCTTTAATAACTTAAAAGAATAGAAATTCAATTTTGATAAAACAGACAATTTGCTGGAAAATGGAAAAGAACGAAAGTGTGTCACACATTTTTTCTATACAACATTTACAAGAACATTTTTTCAATATTCAAATATTTTAATTTAAGTTATCGGTATTTGAATCTTTAAATTTTATTACATTTAAAACAAAAAAGCTTAAAATGCCAATTTAATTAAATCGTTGTTTAAGTAACAAAACATTTTTGCTGAAAGGTAGTAAAGAAAATTTATCCAATATTCCTAAACAACGTTATTTTTTTTCAAAACATAGCACAAAAACGTTTACCGTGCGCAAGCTTACTAATATACAACACGTAACAAGTTCGCCTGTAATTGCGAAATTATTCAAAGTTTCAGTCTCCTTACACGATATTTAACTACAGTTAGTAACTTTTCTATTTAATTCTCCTCGTAATTTACTTTTCAAACTTCCCGGTAAGAATGAAGCTCGATTAAAAAGTTTCCTTCTAACACCGGTTAAAATGCATTCGTAAATACAACTTTATTGCGCTAATTAACAAGCTGGTATACTTTCGCTTCGAGCTTACAGGCGACTTACCACGTGTGCATACTCAAAAAATTATTATTTCCCAACAAACAAACTTCACTCGACAACAGCCTACATACACTACCAACACTACTCACAAGAGCTCGGTGGTAAAAATCGAAAAAAAAAGCCGCAACCCCGAGCAGCGGCAAATAACGCGCGGATTATACGTGTCCGCTACACTTAATAAATTATGAAAGCGCGTCGATTCCCTCGGTGAAAAAAAAAAAAGAAGCAAGAGTATACGGGGTGTACACTGTCGGGAAAAAGTCGTTCTCGCGGGCTAAACTACAACGATTTCCAGTCACGCGAGCCAACTAGCCAGGCGCATTGGAAAACGAATCTCCAAAGTCCCGGGGCGCGCGCGCGCGCCGAGACCGATACTTACTGCAGCGTGCGCGGGGCGAGAGAAACGTTGGTCGGGCATAATTCGTTCCCGGAAAAAAAATTTTCCCCTCGGGCTATTATCCGGCGCTCCGGCGAAAGGAATAAAAGATAAAGAATATGAGCGCGAGAGGTCGGGCGTGCGCGAGCGACACTTTTTTCCTAGAAGCTAATAAACGTCACGTGAGGCATCGTCCCTTTCAGCTTACTCTCCCCCGCTTTAGCGCTCATCGGGCCTCTCTCTGCCGAAGACAGAAAAGGGAGATATGTAAATGGCTCGCGGCGAAAGAATAACGAGACGTCGCGCTTACAGTGCTCCTTTTCGATGCCTCGAGAGAGAGAGAGAGAGAGAGAGAGAGAGAGAGAGAGAGAGAGTAAGCGCGTATATTAGCCGTGCGTCGATTGTCTGGCGCCCGTTCGGCAGTTTAACGCGAGCGCGCGGGGACAGCTATGACCCATTTATATACTGTCTGACGCGCTCTTCTCTCCCTGCGTATACGCGCGCGCTATATGTATTTTGTATACGTATCCTCGAAGCGCTTCTATAAGCGTACATGCCACAATGTCACCGACTCGCGCGCGCACAATTATTAGCTCTCGGCTCTATATACCTACAGATACAGACACACAGACACGTGCGCGCAGACAGACAGACGACAAAGAAATCGACGCAGCACCTAGAACTTCTATATGTACTCTTGCTACTATATAGAAACGCATATATATATATATATAAACGTTACGTTTTCTCTCTTTCTCTGTTTCATGCCTCAAGCAGGAATAAATGGTGAGCAGTTCTCTTCTCTCTCTCTCTCTCTCTCTCTGTTCCTTTTACCCCCTTTGCCTCCTCTGTCTCTCGCTGTATATACACACCAGTATAGATCTATGTATGTGTGTGCATGCTTTGTATTATTACTTGCACGTAGAGTCGCGCAGGCTGCGCGCGGCGGCTGTATATATGCCATCATCGGAGAGTCGCGGGCGCGTGCGCGAAAATCTGGGCCGACTCGACGTACAGAAAATACACGTACACCTGCACTCTCTCTCTCTCTCTCTCTCCCGCTCACTTACGCGTATGTATGCACACGCCGCGCGCGACTTGAGGCTTGCGGGCCGCGAGTAGTGCAATATTCAAACCGTCGGCTAATAAGTCGCTCTCCGCCAGCGCCGCACAGTCGCCTTCTACTCTGCTCGATATATTATATACTTTGTGCTCCGGGGGGAGAATAAAAAAAAAAACATATACATTCTCTCTCTCGCTCGCGCTCTTCTCTTTTTTTTTTCATGTTCTCCGTTTTTCTTTTCTCTCGGGCTGCGGGTGAATAACGCAGGCGCGCCGCGCTGTAATTGTTATGTGAAATATATAGAGTGCAGCGCGGGAGCGAGTGAGTAAGAAGTGAAAAATTGAAGCGCGTATGGAGAGGCCGCAAGTGATGTGGATATGACGGGGCTGGCTGCTGCTGTCGCGAGCTGGCTGGCTCGCTTCTTTTATTGACCAGCGGCGGACTTTAAGCGAGGCCGCCAAAGCCGAGTTTTATCGAGGCACACGGCCCGGCGATGAATCGATGAGAGGGCTCCTGCTTAGAAGCTGCTGGTCAATCTTCGACATGGAGTTTTGGAGGAAGTTGATGGTCAAGTAAGGAGACGGAGCCTTTCGATGCATTGTTCTAGCCCTCAGTCTGGGGGTTTCGTTATTTTCATTGCTCTTGTATATAGTTACTCTGTGGGAACGCTTTTTCGTATCAACGATACAAATTTTGCGCACTTTGCATTTTTAAACTGGCTAATTCATTGTTCCGTAGTAATTAAAATCATTTTCAATCAATTAGATATTTAAATCTTGATATTGTTTTATAATTGAAAAGAAAGGGTATATTACCGTTTAATAATGCAACAGTATCTTTTATCTATCGTAATGGTTTATTCTAAAATTGATGAGCTAAGAAGAAAGTATCGATTGCTCGTTAAAATTCTCCAGTATCTCAAGGAGTAATCAATATTAGTAAGGCGATTAGTAATTTAAGAAGTGCGCTCTATCGGTCGTTGATAAGTGGCAAACTTGTTTTTAACAGTATCGAATTGAAAAAGATCGTTAATTCAATATATTTTATTATTGTAGCAATAGGATTTCAAAAGAATTATATTGCTAGTTAAAGGCATTTAATTAATAATATAAACCTAAACTAAACAATGCATCTTGAAAAGTTTAAAATTCAATTAAAAACGTGTCGATAAAATTGAATCAATATAGAAAATAGACCAGCGCGCGTCCGCAATCCTTCACCGTAAGTCACAAATAACGGGCGAAGATAGTTTCAGCAGATAGCATACAAGCGCTCGTCACGTAAAACTTGATTTTCTTCCCTCTTCAGACTTGTAAAGCTTAGAAATACTGCGCAATTTTCAGGATCCACTCTTCTGCGATATTCTTCAGAATAAAATCCTTTCCACCTCGCATTTTCAAAGTAACAAGATTCTTTATAAATTTCACTTCTATTCAGAAATTTTACATTTCATTTCGATTCTTCTATGCAATATTGTTTAGATGTTATTTCTCGTCGGCTGTAAAATTCAAACGCAGAAATTCGAATGCAATGCATCAATCAAAACCTAAAAAACATTTATACAAGCTCTTATAAAGCTATACATTTCAAGATTCATTGAAAAACATTGTGCGTAAATTTGCTTCTGTCGGACGACGACAATATTCTGCAAAAACAGCGAAGAAAAAAAAAGTCTTGCCATAAGAACCGAATGGAGCAGACGCAAACAGACCGAGCACTTTGGGGTGGCAGGCGTAATAAAGCGTCTCCTCTTTCTCCTCTCTAACTAAGCGACGATTTCCCGAAAAACGCTTCTCTCTCTCTCTCTCTTTCCCGGCGACTTCCGGTGACGTAGCCGCGCTCGCGCGGCGTCGTCGGCCCCCAACACGTGTTTCCGCGCGCTCTCGCGCGTCATCTCCCTCCCTCGCGCTTGAAGCGGCACAACCAGACTCTGGGAGAGAGAGAGCCTCGCAGCCGCCAGAAAACGAAACATAACACGTGTCACCCTCCTCCTTCTCGCTCTTTCTCTGCGCGTTCCTTCCCTCTCGCTTGCTATGTGTACATCATATAGCTATATAGAGGCTCCAGGCCGGGCCTCCGCTCATTCATATCTGGCCCTCTCTCTCCCGGCGCGTTATCTGCCTGCTCTCTCTCTCTCTCTCGCGAGCCCCTCCTTTCCTCTCTCCATCTAATCTCTCCGTGCCCCTTCGCTGAGCCGAGAAGTTATGCCTCCTTCGCGCGCGCAGGGCTATGTGTCTTTGTGCGCCCGGCTGGCGCTTGCACACACGCGGCCAGCGCGCTCGCGCAGTCGAGTTTCTAACTCTCATTAGTACAAGCCGTGTACGTGCGTGCGCGGGGCCACCCTCCACGAGAAAACGCGTCTATTTCCTCTAATACGGCCTGCTTAATCGAACGTTCAACGCGGCTCCGATGAAGTTTGCCTACTTTTGAGGAGAATATTGTACGGACCGTGCGATATATATATATAGATTTGTTGAGTTTAGTTTGTGCCGCGAGTGCGCGCCTGCGAGACATGTGTTCGAGCGTGAGAGCTCAGGAATACTGCTGGGAGATGTTTGAAACTAGGCAGTACGTATAGTGGCGTATAGCCGTTGTTTTAGTTCTGCGCTCCGTTGTTGACTGTGTGGCTTTGTTTATCGTTGTAACGCAGTTAGACGTTATTTTATTATCGCGGCTGGTAATTGAAAAATAAATCCGAGGTGTCCCGGACAGAAGCGGCGACTGACGTCAAACTCCTGAATCGTACGGAATATCGTGACGTCCGGATGCTTGATAGCTTTATTACTGCTCCAGAAATATTTAATTTTTTTATTCTAGTGTTGGATTTTGTGTATTAGTGGTAGAATGCGTAGAGTGATTTCTGAGCTGGATGTTATGAATGTTTTTCACTGTAAACATTAGTATTAGAAAAAGTATTTAGTTATAATTGGCTTTTGGTCATGCAGTATGAAATTTAGATCATATAATATTTACAAATGTAGTAAATGGAATAATTAAACAAAAAGTCGTGTTGCAATTAATTTAAAAAAGAATAGTACTTACAATTTTTTATGAATATTCATCAGTACATTATACAACCAGTACATAAAGTAAATTATTTTACGAGTAACGATTGCAACGATCGAGTGACCGGCGAAGCCAAGAATGAGTTTCTTGCAATAGCTCTGTTGGTGATCTAATGTCGGAATCGCATTATTTTCGAATAAAGTATAAATAAATATATGTTTATATATTTGTTCATAAATCTCATTAAAAAAATCGTTTAACAAAGTTCAATAAAAAATAGCATTCAGGTGTCACAATATTTGATTTTGCCATCTACGTAAAAGAAATCTGAATTTAGCAATAATTAAGATTGAAACGTAAGGATCGATAGAATGCATTCGTTCTAAAAATAAGGAAAATAGTATACCTCTATTTTTAATTTAATAAAATGTACATAATTGTCTTGGCATAATGGTTGTATAGTAAAAGAAATGTAATGAGTTATATGAGTCTAATTTTCACATAGTGGATAGTGGCCCCTTACTAACCCCTAAACTTAAGAAACTCAAGGTTCAAAGTTTAAAATTTTACTTTGTATCATTTTTTTATATTACATGTCTATATGTGGGATTTGTAGATGTCGTTTAGTAAGAGATATTAATGCATTAGGTATTGCTCCATGCATTGATATTGTTAGTATGTGAATTAATTTTTACCAATTTTTAAAAAATTTTTCGAATTATTTAATCCGCGTAATCTTTCACCATCTAGGTGGTAATATGCTATTGCAAATACCATAGAAGTTTTCTGGTTATGCAGTTTCTGGAAGATACATTATTCTTCCAAAAAATAAAACAAATTTTTTTATTACTGGAATACATAAACAATGCAGTGATCAAAAAGTATCTTATCAATGTATTGTGCTCATGACTTTGATTGTTAGCTTGATCAATTTCTGGAGAGTTTGGAAGAATGTAATATCAATATAGTTTAAAAATAAATCAAGACTTTTAAATATTTTATTCGACGAAAGATTTATTTATAGCTTGTTTAAAATACAGGTAAAAATTAATTCATTTCCTAATGTATGAAAGAATGAATAAGGAAAATTATTCTTTTTTATATAATTGAAAAAGATAAACTATCAGTCTTTTGCCCATCAGAAGTATATTTTATTCGATACAAAAAGTTATATAATTTCGACCACAGTTAAGTTTCAAAAATCTGCATCTACTCATTTTCAAATTGGAACTAAATTTTTTTAAATATACACCCACCGGATGAAATATCGTCTAGAACGTTTTTAAAATCTTCCAATAGGATCGTTCAAAATATTGGAATTGTCCAATGAGGTTTCAAAACGTTCTGAACGATATTTTGTTCAGGGGTTGTACATTACAAGTTTGCCTTTTTTTATTTTTAAGATTTTCAATTACAAAAATATATATGTAAAAATAAAAAATTTTCTCTTTGTAACCAAGCAGGTAATTTTATTTCAAGTATTTGAATCTTTTATCAAAAGCTTTCAAAATTACCATTAAAAAAATTATTAAAGTCTTTTTTGTTTACGTAGTAGTCTTGGAAAAATGTCTCTTTTTTTAATTCTGCCAAAAAATCTAGTTTTGGAAGAATATTGCTAAAAATATATTGCTTACCAGAAAAGTAATATTTTACAAACTTTAGGATATCTTTTTAGATGTCAAAATATGAAGAAGTCGGAATATTAGACGCGATTGGTTAAAAAACTCGATATATTATATATTTATAAAATCAGTTTTAGAAAATATTGAAATAAGATATTACTCTTTAAATATAAATAAATCAGCTTAGAAAATCTGAAAATATATCTGGTAAAATAGAAAATTAAACTAGTGAAAACAAGCTTTCATCTATTTTATCCAGAAAAGCTTAAGTCCTTCAAAAAATAATTAAAATTGCAGTTCTCAAGGATTTTGTGGTACATTTTTAGTTTTTAAGTTTGATCTAAAATTTAGTATTTAAGATTTATCTAAAATTTTTACAGTATTTTAGTCTTGACAAAATTCTTGCTTAATTTCTTAAATACAATTAACGCAAAAATTAATTTTCTAAGAAAATCTTTAAAAATATTCTATTTTTACAGAAACTGATTTGATAAAAATTGTATAATTTTTTAAAACTCAGTTTTCTTTTTATATAAATTTTAATCGAAAATCAAACTTTGACATAATAAGCGATGAAAAATCTATCTTTACAATACGATTTTGGAACTACAATTCAAGAAAATCGTATCTAGTATGCAAAAATGGAGTTTTTTGTAGAAGTTAAACAGTTAGTTATTGTATTGCTTTCGAGCCCCTATAATAGAATTTATAAAGTAGTAATAAATTAAAAAAAAATATTCTCAGAAAAGAAAATGTGACTAAATTCAACGCACGTTTTTTACATATTGTAAAGAAAAATGAATTTGAAAAAGGGTACTTTCAAGAAAACTATGTATATAATAATTATAAAAAAAAATTTTTTTTTAAAAAGAATATAAATAATTTTTTAAATGGTGATTTTGAAAGCTCTTACTCTAATTTTAAACCTAATGCATTGAAAATAAAGAAAAATTTTTTAACATTTTTACATACTTTTTATTTTAAGGGGTTGTAAAATAAAAATTCCTGTACTTGCAATACACATTTTAAAAGGTCTTAGTTCAAGCTTTAAAATAATGCTCTTCAGATTTCTGTGATTTAATTGTGACAAAAGTTATGAAGTTTTCGTATTAAATAAAATTTACTTCTCATAACATATATTATGGCAAGTAAAGAGAAAGAATGAGTGAAAGAAAAAATTGCAAGTAAAAATTAATATATAAAATATTCACTATACCTCTATAATTTTTTCGCGATAACGCACGATAATTTAAATATTATATTCTACCTTGAAAATAAACAATATCTGTAATATGTACAGATTCTGAATTCAATCAGAACACAGATTCTTTATTCAAATCATCATGTTTTCGCCGGGTATTTGTGATATCGAAACCTTCAAATTTAGAGTCTCTTGTTAGTGTTATAATATTTCTTTAGAACACATCTATTTAGATATACTTAGACAACAGAAGTATAAAATGACGATATCTTTATGCATTCATCCGTCGAATAATGCGCTTACTGCTTTTTGAGAAAAATATTTACTTCGTATTTTAATTTAAATTAACGCATAATTATTAGACACTTAAATCCCGCTTGGGAATTTTGCACACATTACACTCGCAAAACACATATAAAACAAAAGCTTAAAAGAGTGAAAAATATAAAAATATAGCACACAAAAACAAATTTTTTCAATGTAATTGTTTTACTTGCACACTATATCAGCAATATAAAACCCCACGCCCCATCCATTCAAATAATCCAAGAAAATAATTTAAAAACCCAACTTTTTTCTACCCTGCTGCAACAGTCTGGCTGCGGTGGGCACCGGAGGCTCCGGCGGCGCGACGTCGATGCGGCCGGGCGCAGGCGGTGGCCTCGGCGGCGGCGAGCACGGCAGCGGCGCGGGCCTCGCGGGCGAGCTCGGCGCAGGTGGTGCCGGCAACGGCTTCGACGGCGACATCAGCGACATCAGCATCGAGGAGATACGCTCCTGGGGCTCGTCGTTCGACCGGCTCATGCGCAACCCCGTCGGCCGCAAGCTCTTCAGGGAGTTCCTCGTCAGCGAGTACAGCGACGAGAACATCGCGTTCTGGCTGGCCTGCGAGCAGCTCAAGCGCGAGAGCAACCCGGAGAAAGTCGAGGAGAAGGCTCGATACATCTACGAGGACTACATATCGATTATTTCGCCTAAGGAAGTGAGTTGTTTTCCTGCCCTCTTTCTGTACATTCTGCGTGCGTGCGTGCCTGCTCGAGAGAGGGGGGTTGGCCGGGGGAGGCTGCGCGGGCTAAAGTCACCGGGAACGACGAAAATTGAAAAATATTTCGATTTATTGAGTTTAAAGGGGCTGCTTGAAGCAGTGAAAGGGAAATGCTTGATGGTGCGTTGACTGCTAATACAAATCAATAAGCGTAGTATTTGAAAAAAGCTTGCTAGTATTCTCATAAGCTCTAGCCCAGTGGTATACTTTAATCTTCAAAGATTAATTAATATTACTAGAAATTATTATTATAGTGAATCACGAATTTGCAGTAATTAATCTGTTATTTTTTATCCCAATTGGTACGCGATTTTCAGTCATTAATATAATAGAGATTACTTTTGCTTAATAATATAATTTCTAATTAAAATTAATAATTTATTTCAATTGTCTTTTTTGTTTTTCATATTATTTAGTAGCTAAAGTTTCAAAACACGTTTTCTAAATATTTAAAATGACAAAATATTTAAAAGTATTTTGCACTTTAAGCAAAATTTCATATACAATAAATATTTCATCCGTTTTAAAAGTAGGGCAGACTTGTCAGAATACTCAATAAAAGAACATTCTTAAAAATCGCTTAAAAATTTATCTTGCAATACACGCAAATATTTACATTATTTTTTTTGTTTTCTGATAAAAGTATGATTGATTAATCGTTAAATTTACTAAAAATAAATAATAATGAATTATAAAATTATAAGCAAATGTTCATTTGTACTTATTTTATATAAGTTAAATAATATTTTTGGATCGGTTTTCTTAATAAAGTAAAGTAAATCTACAAAATAAGTTAAGTAGTAATAAAATTTCTAGTACTTTCGCAAATCCTTTAATTATTTAAAAAAACAATTAAAAAATGCTTTAAAACAATATAACAATGCGTGGAATTATTTTTGATATATTTAATTTTCATGTTTTCGAAAATGGGTCGTGACTTTTTTATTATTCATTATGATAACAATTTGTCTACAAAAAATTTAACGGGAATTAAAAATTGAGTGATAAATTGGCTTTTCATGTTTTCTACAACAATAATGTTTTCAAATCATTTCTAATTACATATAATAGAAGTGAAAAACTATGCACCCCAATTAATCTGCTTAAACTGACTCGGAGCATTCTTCGTATAAATACAGGTAAAGCGTACATATAGGATCAAGCACTCTAATTGAATCACTTACCTAACTACTAATTTTTTACTCAGGTGTTGCTTCAATAATAAAGTCAAAAAGAGCCATCCAGTTAAACGCGCAACGAATCAATTATTTCGCTATAACCTGTTACGTAAAATCGCGACCATTATACCCACTCATTGACCTGAAAAGCTCGCTCTTTTTTAATTAATCGCGTCTTCTTCCAGCAGCTCCTCTCCGAGCTTGCCAATCCGCTGAAAACATAAACTATCAATATAAAATTCATCTTGCCCTCGTCTCGCTCTACGCGCGCGAAATTTCACGTTAGAACAAAGCCAGCTCAAAATAGCGTATCTATATCCCAGCTCTTTGCACCCGGCTTTTCAATCCTCCCGCATTTTCAACGATATCTGGAAGCCCTCTGCTCCCCGCTACATCCGTCAATACGTAAAAACAAAAAACGAAAAAAAAAATCAGTCAGAACTATATAACGCGCAGAGACCTCCCAGAGTAAGCGAGAGAGAGTCGATCCCTCGAATAATGCAACGTATCGGCTCGGCGCGTACGTCAGCTTGCCAGTCTGCAGGCGCGGGCGCGAAGCTTTCTCTCTCTCTTGCTCGTGTGACGAAGGGGGTGCGACAGATCGAAGCGCTCTAAATATAAACCCCGTCGCTCGTCATTTTGCACATTCGACCACTTTCCTCTCGCGGACAAGAGGGCTTTCATGCACGCCGGCAGATATAAAGGCCCGATAGGAGGCCGAAAGCGCTAAAGCGATCGAGCACCGCCGGGGCAAAGTGTGTATGAAGCGCTGCCGCGCACGGGCCAAAGGGGGGAGCGATGAAGAAGGCCGTATTAATTATTTTAACGGCCCGGATGAATATGGAAGGAGGCGATTATTAAGCCAGCGGGGGAAAAGGATGAGTTTAGCGAAACGACGCGCACGTGGAATATGGAGCTGTCTGGGCTTTGGGCTTGATTAATAATTCGTTTTCGGTGCAGTTGAGCTTTTTTCGGGCAGGGGGCCGTAGAGAGTTAAAAATATATGCCGCGAGTTTCAGTGAAAATATTAGTATTTATAGGGGTCTCGTGATGCGCGCTGCGCGCGCGCGCGCGAGGTGAAAAGGAATTCGGACTCTTTGTTCGGCCGACAATAATATCTAACGGAAAAATAGCTTTGTTCGTAAAAATAGTGCATTGTTCACTTTCAGACGGCTTTTTCCGTTATCACACGCTTGTATTTTCAGGATATCGCATTATGCTTTTATATCAGAGTGTACATTTATATAAAGGATACATTGAGCAAGATACAAAAATAAATTCACGATCACACTCGGCAATAACTATTAAAATCAATAACTATTTACGTCCTCTCCCAATCAAACTTTCTCCTATTTCTAGTCGCGAGGTCGCGCTAGCCTAAACAAAGCAAAATTTGATGAAACAACAATAGCCCGCAGCAATCCAACGCAGTGAAAACAATAAAAAAAATTTTGTCTTGTCAACAGGTGAGCCTGGACTCGCGGGTGCGCGAGATCGTGAACCGGAACATGACCCGGCCGACGCCCCACACATTCGACGAGGCCCAGCTGCAGATCTACACGCTGATGCATCGCGACTCGTATCCGCGCTTCGTCAACAGCGAGCTCTACCAGCGGGTGGCGCGCATCAACAGCGGACCGCCGAGTCCGTGCATCGAATCGGCCGACGGCACGTCGGTGGTGCAGGCTACCTCGTCCTCGCAGACGCGCAAGTCCAAAAAGTCCATCACGTAATTGTGCCGAACACACACACACACACACAGAGAGCACACACACTCGCACACAGACACAGCGCCAGCGCGCGAGCAAAGTCTTATTGTATACACAATCAGAAACGGAATTTTATCAACACGAATATATATATATATATATCTCGTCGACGACCATGAAATTAATAATAATAATTATTGAATAATAATAATAATGAATAATAATGATTAATAATTAATATTAATAATTAATTATAATTGATAATGATAGAGATACACGTATCGCAAACGCGAAAACTCGTTGGGAGAAGAAGAAAAAAATAAGATAATGCGACACGCTCACACACGACTATCGCGCTTTTCTACTTGAACCAAAAAAATAAATAATTTAATAAAGATTAAGAGTTAAAGTAAATAATGTTACGTTAACTGGTAAATACGTACGTTAATCTCGTGTGCGGATCCCAGCGCTGAGAGCATGTAGACGACGCAGGCTGGATTAATGATACATAAGTATATTGTTGTACGCGCGCGGAGACAGGAGGAAATCGAGGATGAAAAAACAAATATGAAAATAGATGATTAAAAAAATGAGAGAGAATTGAACGTTTTTCTTCACGTCCGTCGTGTGCGTGTTTATGTGAATGTGTGTGTGTGTGCGCGTGTATGTGTGATAGAGCGCGCGCGCGCGACACCATTTTTTCCTATATAAATATTATATATATATACATAAATATACATAATATAAAACACCTAACGATGGACTCGAAATGACGATGTACTCGTAACGATATGGTGTGCGCCTAGCAAGCGAATACATCAGTCTCGCGCGTTAATATATAATATAGGTGACAAATTTCACAAGTGTTAATCCGAGAGAGAGACTCGACATACGCCGAGGAGTGGAGCATTATAATACACGCCGTTTGATAATGTGTACACACAAAATTGCGCAGAAACTTAACGATGTATAAGAAAAATAATGAAAAAAAAATCATATAAATGAATAAAAAAAAATAATAAATGGGTCTTCCAGAGCGAAGAAGCCACGCACCGGGGCCACAAGAGACTATACACGCACACGAATCAACACGCATATGCAACACACATTGACACAGACGCGCGCGCGCGTACGTTTTTCTCGTTAATATATAGAACAAAAGGAGGCGCGCGCTGCGATTACGCGCAAAAAATAAGTGAGCGGCAAGAATTTACTTAAATGAAAATTAACGCGAAAGAGAACGAACTCTGTGCTCTGCCGGAGAGACTCGCTTTTGCGCACATCGGGAGCTTTCCAATTGCATGTGTGTGTGTGAGTGTGTGAGGTAGCACAACCGCGATTCGACTTGACAAAACTTGTGCGCACAATCTGCAACACACAAAAAACACACACTTACACGAACGAGAATGAAAAGCACACGGATTAACGGAAACGGACAAAACGGGAGATTACACGTCGTCCGGCCGAGCTGCCCTTGTTGTTCGGCGATTTCATTGTAAGCGTGATTTTATGCAAGGGGTGGCTTGTTGACACATTGTTTGTTTGTAATTATGCGAGGACGGCGGCGGTTAAAGTAAACAACAAGACAACACTATTATCTGGATGTTCACGAGCTGATTTCTTTGTTTTAGTGATGAGATTCTGATTTTATATAAGTATCGAATAAATATTAGTTTCTCCAGTGATACATCACGAGTGTGCGTATTTCTTTATTTCTACTTTTTATTTTTCATTTCGCCTTTCATTTCTGGCGCACGCCCAAAGTAAATACACATCTTTTGTATGATTTTCTTTTTCGATGCCACACGTTTCACTTCGCAGAGCGAATCATCGCCAAAATAATAGCGCTGATAAAAGCGAGCTTTCTGCGAGCGCACAAACTTTATTGTTTTATATTAGTTCAGCGTTGCGTTATTGTTATATATATACTCGGAGAAAAAAATGTTATCAACCAGACAATGTGACTTTTCGTACTTTTATACTTATAATTTTTCTAGTACCGAATCTTTACCGAGCGAAAGAGCGAAAGGATGCCAGAGCGAGAGAGAAAGAGCGAACAAGGAAGAAGGAGCGTTCCCTTAGTAGACGCAAGCGTGCGTGGAGCTTTAATGGCAAGCGCGCGCTATATAGACGCTTCGGCTTTTTCCTCAATTGGAAAGCTCCCTCCGATAAGTGCTCTGTTATACCTCGTGCACACATACTTACATACACGTACAGAACAGACCTACGTACGCGAGCCAGTATAAAGCCGAGCGAGTGAGAAGGAAGGAGAGAGCGAAAAAAAGAGCATGTAACGCCTATGTGTGCGCGCGCGCGCGAGCGCGTCGAAAGAGATTTTACAAGAAAAAGTGCGGGGGCAAAAAAACGAGGAGGAAAGAGATGGAAACGTCGAAGAAATAAAGGGTACGCGGGGGTGGCTAAGAGGGGGGATACGCGCGGAGGAGGAGGAGGAGACAAAAAATAGGAAAGTAAAAGAGCAAGCCCGTCGAGTCGCGCAGTCCGTCGTTTTTTTTCTCTATACTCTCGTTGCGGCGAGCGCGCGCAGGTATATACGGTTAAGCTCGCTCTGCGACGCGGAGCTTTTTAAATTGAGAATCCTTTGAACTCGTAGGTAACAATGAACGCGTTATTTCATTAGAACGTAAGATTGGCGATTTTAAATGAAAGTTGTTATTAGATGAATAGTTGGCAATAATAACTCGCTTAAATGGAATTTCGGTTGCCGCGAGAGTTTAAGCGACGTGGGTAAACTCAATTTTCGTTAAAGTAGTTTCTATAAACTTCCTTTGTATATTAAGTAATAGCTAAATTTCTTGATAGCTCACTTTCGAGTTCATCGACCTATCAACTCAAAAAAAAGCAAATATTCATCTGTAAACCAAAATTCAGTCTGGAATTTTTGTAAGCTTCGCCTCCTCTGACGAGCTTAAGGAGCTTAGGCTCCGAAAGCTTGCGCAAGCTCGACTCTGGGAGCTTCGTAAAACGCCATCGTCGCTTGCAGCCGAGGTGCAGCACGTAATTTCATTCCCTTGCTTTTTCCCTACTCTAACTACATGCGCGCGCGCTCGCGTATAGAGCAAAGCGGAGTTGCTGTCTTGTCTCCTTAATACCTTGCGCGCTGCTAATATCGAATTTGAATTACGGCCCGCTCAGCTTGGGTTCACGGAGCGGTAGCTGTCTCTCTCTCTCTCTCTCTCTCTCTCTCTCGGCTTAGCATAGATTGCGCGTACTGGCTCGGCCGGATCCGGATTTGTTGGTGTGCGTGCGCGCGAAATTTACCGGGATAAAGCTTTGAGCTTCATTATCGTGCAAATATTCGCTTGATGTAGGGATTTCTCGGTCGATTTTGTGTGGATTATAGGCATTCGTTGAACTATTTAATCATGGCCGTTTAAGGTAGATTCGAAAATTCGAAAAAATTGTTGACTTTGGAATTGTTTTCAATTGAATTGATAATTTTAGCATGAACGTATTGCGGCTCGTGCGGTTACGATTGCAGTAGCAGCATTGTCGATATTATTTTAACAAACTGTCGGCACCAGAACTGTCGTGATTGTTGTAAGTTTTTCCACGAAGTAAAAAAAATGTCGGTAAACTGATAAGGCACGTTTTTGCAGCTGGGGAGACACAATATTATTTAGCGTTGTAATTTCACCCGTTGCTTTTTTCAACCACTACGATAGAATAAAATATTGAAAAAAATGCTTCTACTGCAACTGTACTCTTACGAAAACTAAACGTAGAAACTTGCGAGATTAAACGACGGACGCGCCGGTTCATCGGTAATGCGCGACAAGAATAAAAGATAAAACGCCGAGTACTGCCACGCGATACACCAATATTGATGAAAAAAAATAGACGAGCAACCAAAGACAGTTGAGTCTAGTCGACGATAACAATAAAACGTGAAAAGACGGTCACATAGGCAAGCAACAAAAAAATAGAAAGCGAAATATTATAAATAACGTACGCGCGTGCGGATATATAGAGTTGGGGTGTCGTGTACGCGCACGTGTGAAAACGTATAGGAGAAAAAAAAAACACTTTTGAACGCGAGCACGCGGATGAAGATTAAGAAAACTTCAAGTGAACACGTACGATCGTGTGCACCGGCGAGAAGAATTATCGCCTTTCCCGAGACGTTGAAAAAAGGCAAAGTATTACTCGATTTTAGTAACGTTAAACCCGAATTTAAACGCACGCAGCCTCCTGCATCCAGTGATGTGTTTTTTTACTCGATGCGCCGCTCCTGCGGGGTCGGGTAATTTTTCTTTTCGCCGGTGCACAGCTAACCGTATTAGGATGGCCTAAAAACTTCTTCTGCGCGATTAATGCGAATTTAATGCACATAAAAGTAGCTCGATTCCAAGGCTGCGAGTTTATAAGATTCAAAAAAAAAAAAAAAAAAAAAAACATACATACACGTGGATCGCCGACTAAGCCGCGAGCTGCAACTAAGCGAAATAAATAAAAGCGCGCGTCTGTGCGCGTGAAATAATAGTGAGATAAAATAAAATAACGGGAGCCATAATATACTTAAAAAATGTGGTAAATAAGTAAAAGTATGAAATGCGTATAATGCAGAAAATTGTCGTTCTCCAGATCCTTCTTCTGTTGTCGCGAGGACGGGAGATATAATGAAGCGAGCGCGCAAATCTTTGAAATGATTTATTTCGATGCGAAAGACTCGCACAGTCAGTCACAATGTTTGGCTACTGCCTTGTAGATATATATAGATAGGTATAATGCGCCATAACGAAGAAAAAAACTATGATAACAAATAAATATATTATGTATAACGCATACCAAGCGTATCACATAAAATCCTCAAAACGAAAACACGTGCAAACAAAGCAAAATTAAGTTACATATACATTTAAGTGCGAATGCAAATATGAGACACATCGTACACGCATACTCACACACGTACAACACAGATAAACGGAGAGCGATGTATAAAAAGTTATCGTTAAATCATACGATGATTGATGATGGATGCTTAAAAATAAAAAGGGTAGTTTGACCAATACTGCAACGATGTTTATTGCCGCGTCTACTAACGTAACACTTTAGTGTAAAATTTAATTCATCCAATATCAGGATTGCAGTGAGTTTAACGATAATTTTTCGGAAAAAAGTCTCTCCCATACACATAAAATGCAAGCTTGCGCGTGTGTACTGTAATCGGGCATCGGCTATTCGAGCTCTGTATTATTAATTATTAAAGTGCATCTGTTATAGAGTGATATAAAAAAAAAAGAACAAGCAAATGGAGAATTATAAAGATTAAATAATACGGCGGAAGTTGAATAAAATAAATAAATCTGCGAAAACTTAGCTATGTGTGAGAGCGAGCGAGCGCGTGAAAAAGAAAGCAGGTGATGTGTTGTATTTGGAGCGAAGTATATAAGCGAGAGAGCTCGACGAATGACGTGATATATACATATAAATATATAGATGTATATGTTTCCTCCACCCCCTTTGTTAGGGCGAATCGCGCGGCGATCCGTAATTTATAAGTAGGTTAAATCGATGCTTTCGAATAGACGCTGGCCGAGGGCGCATTACGAGCACGCGAAAAGCGCGCGACAAATGGGTATATATATACGCATACACCTTTACGCCGACATGAAACACATTTACACGCACACTAGCATATACATTGTGTCGTCCTAATATACATGCTGCTTGGAATAGCGAACGCTCGTTGCCTTCCTCTTTTTTTTTTTCACCTTTCACCTTTATAACTATCGATTCTTTCTCAATTTTATTGTTCGCTAATTGTTTCGTTTGACCGATTCTTCAAAGTGCACGTAGATAAATACTCATGTACCTAATGAATAATGCAAGGACCACTATATCGAATAATGAAAAATATCATGCTCTCTAATTCAACCGAATTTCGACAGACTTTATGCAATTACTACTGCACTTGTCTCGAGTTAACCTAGCCCTGCGCGTTTAATTTTCCTACGGCCCTCCGACGCTGAATTATCCGTACTTTTAAGTTTGTCCCCCCTTGTCGAAGTTAACCATATTATCGGTAAAATTATTCGAAAATTATCGACCAGCCCGCGGCCGCGCCATAAATAAAGGACGAGCGTCGATTTTTCCAAGCACATAACGAGCGCTGTCCACGTCTAGTCCTACCATATACCTTATAGGCTACTGCGGTCAGCACTAAAGCTAGAGAGAGAGAAAGAGAGAGGGAGAAAGCGAAAGAGAATATGCGTGTGCGCGAGCGAGCGAGCGAAAGAAAGCTCTCTCTTTCTCTGCTCGCGAGCTAGAGACACGCAGGGAAAATATCGATTGCGCGTGAGTAGATATGTGCGTGAGAGAGAGAGAGCGAGCGAGATGGACGAAGCATGGGCATGCCGATCGATGTATACACAAAACAGCGAGAGTAAGAGCGAGAGTGAACTGTGCGAAATTGTGAAAATCGAGCGAAAGAAGCGAGCGCCTGTGTCATCTCACTACTGGAGCAAACAATAGAGACTTACAACTACAAAGAAAAAATAAAATATGAAACAAAAGGATTAACAAAATACTAGAATTAAAGGTGGTTAAAGGGATTAATTAAGCATTGAGTTCGCAGGGACAAATAGCTTAGCAAAACTCAGCGCGTCGTCAGTTAGCGATCGCCGAGTCCGTATTATAACCGCGCTGACTTTTGCTAGCCCGTTTATTTCTGTCTACGACAAATAAAATTGAGGAATAAAAAGCAAAGTATGAAAAAACCAATTAAAGTAAAAAAAAAAAAAAATAATAAAACAATCCAACAGGTTCTTTTTCTCGATATATATATCTGGCCCACGGGCTGACCAAGACTCTGCATGAACCCTCAAACAGTCGTGGAGATGAATCGCATAAAAGAGCGCACGCGACGGGACGATTTTTCGAGCGATCGACCGCCGGTACGGTAACTGCAGTTAAGAGAGATAAAAAAGAAACGCGCGCAGAAAATGGGGCCGACAAACGTACGGTATTAATGCGCGGTAGATAAAAATATGGAGCACACGCCTGCCGCGCTGCGCGAGCGAAGAGGAGGAAAAAGTCAGCGCGATCAGCGATAACAGAAGGAATGTATATGTGTAGTTTTATATATATACACACAGGGACACGGACGAGCAGGTATATATATATAAGAGATGTGCATGTGCAGTCGAGAGCCTCGAGAATCGCCAATCGTCACGTAATACCTAGTCTCTACGTCTTCATTAATAAACGCACAATTTTTCTCAATCTTCGATCCCGCCGCTTTACTTTATTTTTCTCGTACACCCACCCGCCCCTCCACCACCAGCGTCACCCGACGCCCACGCCTCGAACTCGTCCCCGCCACCGCCGTCATCGTATCCTACTCCTTCCAACTCGATTTTTCTACCCTGCAATCGACCAACTTCTTTATATGTCCCTCCGACTTTTTCTCAACTCTGTCTTTCCTCTGTCTCGGTCTGTTTCTCTCACACTTTCTTTGTCTCTCGTTCTTTTTCTTTTTATCACTTTTTTTTTATTTTCTGATTGTACATAATTAAAGAAAAAGATACGATACTGTCGTTTGCCGGGGTTACTTACTTTTTGCATTTCAAAATGAGTGAAAAGTAATTTTTAGTCTAAATATTAAGTTACGCTAAATAACTTTTAATCGAGTATTTAAAAAATTATTTTAAAAATTCAAAGCAATATTTGCGATCTAAGAAGCAATGGTGTAATTAAAGTCTGTAAAATGTTTAAATTATTTCTTGACACCTTAAAATACTTTCTTTGCCAACTTGTTCTTTTCCAACTATGTAATACCTTCACATGACGCGCATAAAAAAAGTATCCAAGCACTCAAACCGTAAAATAGTAGATAGACAATTTTCTATTCACTACTGATTGTATAACGAGTCAACGAGAATGTGTGAATTAAATAGAGAGTTTCAAAACGATTCACGACAAGAAACGTCGTCGGCGGTTAATTTCTTCAGAGTCGTTAGAGTAACTTACGGCGGATTTTTGTGTGAAAAGTCAAGAGGTATCTAAAACTACTTTTGACTTGCACGAACAAACATTGTGGGGCAGAGAAACGAGAGACACTAGCTGAAACTAGTTTATTTATAACACAAATAGACGTGATTTTTGTTAAAGCTCTTGCTGTTTTTGTACCTGAAGTTTGTTTTTATTATTATGAGGTACAATTTTATTTTATATTACGAAATTATTTATAAACTGTGGAAATATTAAGAGTTTATATTTTCTTTAA
>UELX01002363.1:0-24262 GCA_900480035.1 Eupelmus urozonus | reverse complement strand
CTTTGTTATGGGAATACCGATATTGCCAATAGCTAAATAAGCCGGATTGAAACAGTCGTCGTGAAATTGCATTGAACCGTTGAATATAAGGTGATTTGCCTGATAAATATATTGTTGGCCAGCCACATACTGTAGGTTCTTTAATAATAGTGAATTTTATATTTTGATTGTCTTTTAACGGATCATTTTTGAGAAAACTTGCTATGTCACTTCTTATTTCACATCCTTCAATTTTAGTGTTTTTTTTTTAATAAAGAGAATAAACAATCGCCTTCAAAAGTAAAATTTTCTTTTTGTTTATCAAATAAACTGTTCAAAATAGTAGAATTGAAATGATTTTTCAAAAATCTCCTTTTATTGACAGTTATAGACGGAATGATATCGTATTCAAGTAAATTTTTCAGTGAATGTAAATTGATAAATTTTGCTCGAATGTAGTATACATTCATCATAATTTGTAACAGATTTCCAGCGAATATAACAGAAATTAATGTAATACATAAAAATACACACCTTTCACTATTTTTGCAGGCGTTGTGACGATAGGATTCCCTAATAAAATATTTAGTATGTTTTGCCAGTACCAAATACGATGATTAAATTTTAATAAAAAGCTTATAAATGAAATGAAAGTAATAATTATTAAGACTAAAATAAACATTTTGACCATACTAGAAGAAATTTCGTGTTCATATATTCCAATTTGTTTGACAATTATAAGTTTACATAAAATGCCATAAATATTTTGTAACCGATGATTTAGAGTACAACAGAATTTAGATATAAAAAAGGTATATTTAGCTCATTTATAAAAAAATGATAACAAAACTTTTCAATAGGCAACCATATTTCCATGAATTTTACTTATTAATTGTGAACTAGTATAATTTAAATTTACCAACTTCATCTTACTTTAGAAAAAAATCTAAACAGTTCTGCGACATTCAAGTGCCGATTCATAAAGTAAAGTCAATAAAAAAAAACTGGTTATACTCGCTAAAGAGTCTTGATGCAAAACTGTTCTGTTGACTTCCGGCTTTGTCTTCTGTATATAGCTACGAAATGACCTCAGCTGTATCCGGTGATGGGTTTTCTTCTTGTGCTTAAATCGCTCTTTTGCCTCTACATCAAGTGCTTAGTGCTGTAAGTAGTGGTTCCACGATTTTTTTTTAGTTCACGGAATGATTTTGGCGAGGACCAGGAAGCCATGAGACAGTTTTTTCGTAATGACTAAATACTTTGGAGGAAAAAAGGAGCGGAAGATGTTGTTACGGTTTGGCTGTTTTAATGTTGTATGTGTATATGTAAAATATAAGTAGCAATCTGAAAGTCAAATTGTGATGCATAGTTCTTTTTTTGCAGATGCATAATAGTTTACGTAAAAGTCGTTTGTAATTTCGGTCGGTATGTGGAATATTTTCGAAATTAGATCATAGAATACAAAATAATTTCGGGCTAATATAGCGGTAAGAAATTTACATACTATAAATTTTTAAGAGAAAAAAGTTTAAAATAAATTCTCTTAACTATTTTGATCAATTAATTTTATTGCTGAGTGAGATTTTAGTACACAATAAAATTTATATCTAACTATTAATTCAACTCAATTCCTGTTTCTATACTTTTATTCAAATTAATTACAAGTATTTTGAATATACTTATATCAAATTTAATGTGTGGTATGTTTAAATGATTATAACTGTTCAGCAATAATTAAAATCTTGCTATATATATTTAAGTTAAATTTCAATATTTTTCAAGTGTCAAAATGTGTTATAACTAAATATATTTTTGTTTAAGATACTTAACTTATCAAAAAATATAAAACTTCATAATGATTGTATTTCAGATATTTAAATTTTTGACATTATTTGTATTGTTTTTTGTATTAGTGTTTTTCGAGTAAAATTCGTATTAACATGTTGAGTTTATTAAATAATTCTTAAAAGACATTTATTTCAAAATGTTTATAAAAAAAAATCTTACTACTACTATTATTTAAGGCCTATTTAATTTAAGCAGAAAAGATTTTCTGTGTGTATTAGATATACTAATGCAATAAAACTTTTAAGTATGATATCATTTGAAACAGATTCGTGAATTAACCGCAAATTTTTTATAGCAATCCCAAGGCTAACAAACTCATTTCGTCTAAAAGTATGTAGTTAAAAGAAACCTGTTTTTACGGAAAACTGTACGTACCTATAAAAGTATAAGAGGACAATAATAACATCAAAAGTTTTAAATTTAAAAATTCAAAATTGTTTTTTTTTGTATTTTTTAAACAAATGTACTCTATTATTTCGTTGATAATCAATCATAGACTATCAGACATTAAATCCTTTCATTTTACTTCTTTAAAACAATAAGCTTAATTTTATAAAATAAAAATTGAAAATATTTTACACAACCTGTTTTTTATTATAATTTATCAAAAATTTAACATTTTGATATTGATATTGATTTTATATTACTACAAAATAAATAAACTGAATATTTTATATTCAGTTAATATTAAAATAGAGTAGTATAGTAGTAGTAGTAGTAGTATTAGTTTAATATTTTATATTTTATTTATTTTTTTTTTTTATTTTTTTATTTCATTATAGCCGAAAAATATTCTTTTAAAATTTCCTTTCTCATTTTAAATTTTTATAGTCTTATATAAATATATATTTTATATTATACTTTGTACATATTTCGATTAAATAATTTAGTTTATTTTAGAGCGTAATCAAATTGAGGATAAAAGTTAATGTCTCAACATGCAAATGAAGATTTTTACTACTTTACTTAAGATTTACCGATATCCTTTTCGCAATATTCTCTCTAACATTCGAGACTAAAAGTTCTCCTAATCAAAAACACACGGCTCTACGATTTTCCTCGTTCTAAATTCATCCAAGATCAAAATCGAGCATCTCTTCTACGTTTCACGATTCATCGAAAACATTCTCCAGAAAATTTTTTACACTGCAAAACTTGCAGGGCGATGTGTAACTATGCACGTTCTCATATTCTGGAATAAAACAAGAGCAAAAGATTTACGAAAGTAAAAAAGTTCGTAACATTTATACAGGTAAGATCGTGGAACAATGATAAATGAGGAAGGAGATGCAAAGGCGAGCTTTAATAAAAAATGTCTAGACGAGGAATTGTGGCTTTGTCCTTGAACCTGAAATCCTCAGTCTTATAAGAGTTCAGTGCACCTTGAGAAGCTCACACGTCTCTTTCGGTCGTTTTCTCTTTTGCTTTTGGTATCGCGAGTAGTCTGTTATATTCTCCTGCTTAGTCATGAGCTAAGAAAGGATGGTTTTTAATGATGTGCATATTAGCGTAAGTTGCAAGACAGTGTTAATATTACATTCAGTTTTGTTTTGCAATTAAAATTTATAGCTATTTGAAGTGCAGTTTAGTGCGTTAGCAGCTAATTTTATATATTTTGTTGAAAGGTATACTTAGGCTGTCTAAAAGTTGCAAATTCATTAAAATAATTATAGATTTGTTTAGAAGTAATATAACTAAATTGAACTTTGGAATTTTGCCGAAAAAATATCTCGCTCCCAAAATTTCGACTTTTTTAGCGTTGTTAAAATTATTATAGCAATACTAATAAAGCTTTTTTATACTTGATTTTTCTTTAAATTATATTCATAATCAATGGCACAATTATTAAAAACAACATGTACATGTTACCACAGCAACCGAAATTATATTAAATAAATATTTCCATTCACACTGCCAAACACTTAGCAATAGAGACCAAAAAAATTTCATCTAAATTACAATCTAATAAAAACCGACTTCCTCTTATCAACCATCCAAAAAATCCATCTCTAGCCTACATCAAAGCCATATAGTCCAACGTCATTCTCCCTCACCTGGCAAAGATAAACCGCTCCTTTGTCGTTTTTGCGCAGTGTAACGCCCTTAAGGAAGATGACGAGAACCGGTTTCCCCGTTGCGCGAATGGTTTCCTGAGATTCGCGCGACACACGCTAACATAAAGTGCAGCGCAATGCAGAAAAAGCGAATTTGCGCCTGGTTAATTCGTATGTTCAGCGCGCTGGCGCTCGTGGATTCTGAGAAAGTCGGATCTAGCCTTGGATTACGCGATAGAGCCCGGGAAATTCGTGCGGTTATGCATTTACGTGGGAGTTGATGCACTTTGTTTTTGGTATGGGATGAATTATTGCCGGATTTGACGATTTTGAGGATAAAGTTTTGACGATTTTTTTGATTTCCTTCTGGCGTCTAGGAGGAAATTGTTATGGTTAAACTTTCTAGATTTTAATATCCAGTTTTGAAGTTTTTTTATTCTTGTGTTTCTAACTGAAGGATATTAATACATTTTTTTTAAATTTTTGTACATTTTTTTATAATTGAATACTCTTCTTATCAGTGTTTCAGTTATAATTCTGCAATTTTTGTTTGTTTCTTACAAAAATTTATAAAAGTAAACTACATTATCACAGCGATAATTTTAAGATCGCATATTTTTGAAAAGCTTGTAAAGTATAATAGCTTTAAGTTTAAGTTATATAGACGCTTATATAATAAAAAATATATATCCTTATACATCTCCTAGAACGGCAATAAGAATTGCAAATATTTTTTTGAGAATCTGGCCATATACGCAAGCGCATTGTAATGTTTATAAAAAACAATTACTCATCGAATCTTTTATACAAATATTATACGAAAAAAATCCAATTATCAAAACTGTTATTTTAACACATGCAACTATTACGGGTCTAGTAAAAAAATGTTTTCTTTGACGATCACGCAAATCGGCGTACGTGGGACTTACCAGAGATAATAATGCAAACGAAAAAATGCTAAAAACACTCGTACGCAATCTGCTACCAAAGAATCGAACCCACCGATTTTATCCGCCAAGAAAAAAAATAACAAACACAAAATAATCTTAGAGATTACCATAAGCAATCTACTTATTATCAGAATTCCCCATAATAATACTTATCTAAAATTACGATTTTGTTTTGCTCCTTGTCAAATCCGGCTATTTTAATAAACCCTATCATTTCCATCACGCCCAAGTACCTCAACCAGTCTCTTCTCAAAAAAAAAAACAATTACCACACGCGCTCCTGAAAACAAGAACCATAACACTGTCATACATACCCGTGACTTTGTCTGAGCCTTCACAATAGCGCTCGCTCTTCTTCTTACCTTTTTTTCCGCGTCCTACGTGCGAGCAGTCAAGTTTAGAAGACGCCCGCGGGTCCAGAGGCCAAACACGACTTTTACTGTACATAATAGCTATACACACGGGGCCCGCTCGGCTCGTGACGTAGGCAGGAGCTCAGCCAGACCGAGACTCGGCGGCGTCTCATGGCGCGAAGCTAAGTCACTCGCGCGTTCCTCGCGCGCCGATGCGGACGTTCTCCATTCGCGAGCTACGAAGGCTGCCGGTCTTTTTTTTTTGGAGAGTGATCGAGTTGTTATAGTGGATGAGTTGAGGATGGATTGTGGATTGGGCATTATGTTTTTGGATAGTTTTGGAATTTTTAAGGTTGATTTTGGATTGTGATATATATTGGTGACTGGTGGATTGTGGGGAGTTGAGGTTGGTTCTGGGCGAGAAGTGGTTCTTTTGGTGCTGCACTGATTTGGAGTATTAATGAGGTAAATAATTTTTTGTTAATTTTTTTATGGCTGATTTAAATTTTAAATAAAATAAAAAAAAAAAATTTTTAAATAAGAATAAAAAAATGATGCATATAAGATATAGATGAAGTTTTATCTTTAAAAAAAAAAAATGATATTTTCTATTATCATGTGTCAGTTGTGACACCACTCAAACAGTCTGAAAAACACAATGATATTTTTTTAAATATAGATACTCTTTAAAATATTTATAACGTTTTAAATATTTTAGCATATCTGCTACATTTTAAAAACGCATCATTTCCAAGAAACATTGAAATATTTGCTAATCTAATTAAGTCCTCACTAAAAGTCCTTCGTTTAGCTCAACACTCGTGCACATAGGTAAGTGTTTCTAAATCTCCACTGTAGTCGCAGAAAAAGAAATGCAAACATGCCGGAAAAAAAAGTTTCACTTAGAGCTTTACTTAAAAGTAAACAAGCTCCTTCGCTGCTTAAGGATTCTCTGCAAATCCTCTAGTCAGCCCTGGCTATGCAATTTACATAACGCTATGACAATATGAGTGCCTCAATGACGTACTTTTCCAAAGTATTTGCTGTGCACATCCACATTTCATATTTGCGCGCGAGATTCGAACGCGAGAAAGATATAGCGTTCGGGTCGAATCGAATTTGTCAAAGATTAACTGAGGGTAGCATACTGCAGAATAACATAAACAGGATAATTGGCCCTGTATCCTCAAAAATACAAAAAACATCCTGGATCGTTAAAAGTCGATAAATTTTATTTGTCTAACTAATGTGTTCAAATGATAGTGTTTTTTTGGGGTTGAAAAAAGTTCTGTTTATATAAATGCAATAAAAAAATTCATGCGAAGGAAGTGATAGTTCTGCAATGAGCAAAAAAATCGATCATCTTTAGCGTTTAGATTATAAAAAAAATCATAAATCATATTTTTATTTGCAAGCTACTCATCAAGTATTGTTAACGATAATTGTTTTTGATTTTTTGCATAGTTAAATGTGCTTAGTGATCTGATAAAAAGTAAATCGAGAAACAAGTACTGCAAATTTTTTCTGAAAATTGAAGATGACAAGAAATTTGTATTTTATGACTAAAAGAAATACTTGAAAGCAATTATTGAATTTTCTTGTTATGAATGATTTTTTTCTGATTTATATTAAATCAGAAACTCAAATTCGACGAAATTATGTCATACGCGTATTTTGAATTAAACTCAAAAAGATGAAATAATTGTATACTCTATTAAATAAGTACATTACATTAAAATATACTCAAATATTCTTATGAAGAAATATAAATTCATTCTTTAAAAATTAAGTTATAAACATTATTTTTAAAAATTATTAATACTAAAATACAAAAATTAAAGTAAATATTAAGTAATTTAAATAAAATCCATTATTGAAAAAATATAAGAACACATATTTTAACTCCTTGGTTCCTGTTTATAAATGACTTGAACAAATTTAAAAACTTTCATACTATCCTTTGAATATTTTCATTGTGCACTATCCCAAATAACGATTGTCTTGATAAAATTTTTGGCATATCACTAAATATTTTGGAAATTTTTTCGCATCACCAAATGAATAATCTAATAATAGTTCATGATAACAAGGCTAGCATATTTGACTATCACTCATTTAAATAAAGGTACTATTATTACCTTTTCAATTTACGATAATTTGCCTTATCTGACTTTCATTCTTTTCGCCTAATGTATTACGTATATACTCATGAGCGCATAATCTACGCCTTGTTTCATTTCACGAATAATAGCAAGTACTTTTCACAATTTGCAATTCACGCATTCGTTAATTTAAGACTCGTATATAAAGTTGATTGCTGTCATTAAAATAGTTACTTGCCGTAAAAAATTATTATTTCACCTAAAGGAAAAGTGCAATTTCATGCGTTTTGCTCGGTGATCTATGACACTTTCATGCAAGAAACGTGAAAATATTATTTATGAAGGTGTAATTCTCATTAAAAGTATAATGAAGTGTATAAATAATTATTGTTATAAACGTCAACGTAAAAGTTGAAAAAACTTTAAGTTTTAACCAAATAAGGAAATATTAAATAGGCTAGTACATTTTTCTTTCATTTTAATTGAAGTTTTAATTAAGGGAATAAAGCCACCTAAAATGAAACTGCACTTTTCTTACTTTCATAAATGTCAATGCTCTGTTAAAATCTTATTATGTATAATCAAGATTTTCTCTCTCCTAAAAATACAATTTCATGTTATTTAAGGAAACAAGCGTAAAGCGACAATTTTGAAATTTTAACCCAAAAGTAAGAACCGCCAATTATGTACGTGCACGCACAATCTCATTTGTGTTTGTCTCTATAATTTCCCCCATCTAACAATGAGTCTACTTGCGTTTCCGTCAATTTCACTTGAAATTTCGAAATCTTCGATAGCCACTGCGTATATAATTAAGGGAAATTGTTAGTTACAATTTATCGTCGTATTGCATTGTTTCTTTTCAGCTTTTCAATTATATTGTAATTTTAAAGCTGCTTTTAATATATGATGATTATGAAAATTGTGAATCATATTATTAGTAAGTCTTTTAAAAATATTTAAAATAAAAAATTTGGTTTTAGCAATTTATCTATGAAAATTTCAGGAGTAATTATAAATTTTGAGATGTGGAAGCTAATTAAAAAATTACCAAAGTTGTGTTTTTAAAATTTAATAACATTCTTTTTATTAGTCTTTATTAGTTGAAAGAATTTCAAATATAGGATTTCTAACTTTATTTATTAATTAATAGATAAAAGAGTTCAAATTTTAATGTTTTAACATATTGTGCACTGTATTGGTCATATAATACAATTATATATTGTAAATTTTTAACAGGTTCTGCGATAAAACGATTTTTGGAAAAAGTAAGATAGAATAAAGCTTAAGTAGTTTTTGCTACTTCATAAACGCAATCGCGAATTTTCACATGATTTTCCTTTGCGTCATTCATTGACAACTGTTTTCGTCACGTAGTGTCGATGCATTAGGTTTAAGCCACTGACGTGACGTAAACGGATTTAAAATAGTGGATATTCGTTAGTGATGAGAGCAAATTGCTTAGGAGATCATAAAAAATGCAGGACTATTATTAAATTGACGAGTCAAAACAAGATGACGCTTTGCAGATGTTTATGCAAGCATAATCAAGGAAGAGTTGCTATATAACAAATATTATACGTATCGTTAACGATTTTAGCTCTGCAATTTGCAAGTGATTTTAACTGCTTGAATCAGCATTAACAATTAAGATACATTTTTTTACCTTTTTGTCTTTTTTAGGTAGATAAATATTCCTGTATATATAAATGATTCTATTTTTCTTATTTCATATTAATTGTATTATTCAAAAAGTTAAAGCTATTTATCCTTTGATTTAGCTAGATTATGTTTATTCATTATGGATAACAAAAAATGTCATTTTTCTGTATTTAAGTTTACAGATAGCTTGCAAAAATCACGTGATAATTCCATTTATTTTTCATAATAACGTTTGATATCATAAATTTATTAAATATGATAGAAGAAACTATATTTAAATATTAATTACAAATTTTATTTACTAAAGTAAGTTCGACGTAGCTAAAATTTCTACTAGTAATTTTTTTCAGCGAATGAGTTTTGTCTTTTGCAATTTTTTGTGTCTTTCCGGAACGTTTCTGATGCGGGATAAGTCTTTTCCTACTGTTTCTCCGAGATATATTTTTTTGCAATTGAAGCTATTGAATTTTTTTTAAATTTTGTACAACAAAATTAAAAATTAAATGTTGCTTCTGATTAGAAAATAATTTTAGGTGTTACGGATATAATTCGCTGTGAGACATAATATAGAGTAATCATTGGCTGATAATTATGTATATCTCATTTAAAAAGACAAGAATAGCGTTGCCAAGAAAAATATTTGAGTTTGTTGATTGAGGATTCAATCTAATTACGTTTTTCGGTATAATACTTTGCGACAAATATATTGAGAAAGAGTAAAGTGTTTTAAAAGTAAGAAAATGCCTGAGCATTATTTTTTTCTCGTGATAAGTTTTGTATCGTACGGAACATTAGGTGTTACGATAGTCATTATTTTTTAAATAATTTTTTTTTACATTTATAATCGGATCTAATCTATTATCCTGGTGCATAAAAACCTAAACCGGTTATGCCAAATTTAAATCTGAAAAATCTAAATTTAAATCTTCCTTGGTCACGCCCGCAAATTTATTAGACCCATTTAATTGCATTATCAATGAACATCTTTTGAAATCTGGTTTGGCTTTCCCCGAGTTGCAGGTTTCGTTTACTGCATACAATTAAAAGCTATCTCACGAATCGAACACGCGGGCGTTTGGGTATAATTTCACGTTTGGTATCAAAGTGCATTTTTTGGTTCTTTTTTAATATCCGACTGCAAGTTAAATATACAAGTTCACCTTCGTGTGAAACTGAACACACGTGGCAAGTTCACGATCAAGAACTTTTATAATGATGGATTCATTTTCGTCTGCATTCTTAGATCATTAACCGCGTGACTAAAGATGCCAGTTTTTTAATTTTCTTTTCTTTTACACAAACTGAAATTAAAATGACTTATCGAGTTATAAAACATTTTAATTTTAGATATTGGGATTTTACGTTTTTAGTATTTTTGTCAAATATAATTTTATTGCAACTCAAATAACTTGCAATTAAATTTCATCTAATTATGCAAATTATTATTTATTTATTTTATAATCTCTACGAAAATCTTTGGCAATATTATTTTATTAACAAAAAAGAAGAACTTTTTTGCTAATAATTAAGTTATTTGCTCAAGAGGTAGAATTTTCAAAACAAACAATTTCTTAACTTTATAATTGTAATAAATTTCTAATAAAAGAATTTATAAATATTTTGAAGATTTCTGAATTAACAGGATGAGTCAAAAGGATTTAATTATGTAAGAGATAGCAACAATGTTTTCATTGACTTTATAAAACTGAAATACAAAGAGATAATAGCTTTGCAAAAATTATAAGGTATGCAGAAAATACACTTTGATTTAAGTTTGCGTAATTGAAGTAAATGATTAATAGATGTTCATAATGAGTTTCAGTTCCATAGCTTTGATTTTTAGTTAAAAATACAAAGACTAGATTTGATATATGGTCGAGTTTTAATCTTATTTTTACGTAACAGCTGTTATGTAAGAATCTGTATATCCTTCTTGACAATCACAATTAATGCTGTAGGTAAAGCTTGTAAAAATTATGAAGTTTAATTGCTGAATTTCCAGGTTGAATTAGTGAAATGTCTAAACATAAAATCATAAGGTAATTTTTTTTCTTTTAAAGAAAATTTTAGATAGTATGTATATTTTGAAGATTTTTTCAACAAAACTAATTGTGAACATCTATACACTTTTGTAAAAAGTCAAATATACTTCTTATTTTGATTAAATACTATTCCATTGAGATTTGTAAAATCTTGTAGTCTTCGTAATATCAATGGCCGGAATAAAAAAATTCCTTTGCTTTTTACCTTCGACTCATGAATGGAACTGATTTTTTTTCAACTATATTAATACAATCACTGATCAGCCCTTGTACCACGAAAGGTGACTCAATTATTAACGAGTAACTTTCCAACATATCTGAGGTCACTTTTGAGTGTCGATCAAGAGGAAGCTATTCAAGGATCGGACATTAATGTATCTTCTAAAGAGATTAATTTGATAAGTTCTAAAGTCACCTTCTACTTTACTAGAACTTTCTGAATTAAGTGTCAGGGAAAGGTTGATTGTCAGGAAAAATATATTTTGTTTTGAAACCCACCGAAACTAAACGTTTCTGTAAACTAGTTCGCCCTAAATTTACATCTGATTAGTAAGATTAATTTGAATGTTATCTTGATAAGACTCCGAGTAGATGTTATATTATGGCCAACTAAATAATTTCTACGAAATATCACTCAGATAATAAAGTTCATTAACAGATTAATAGGTATTTGATTTTAGATCGTTTAATAATTTTTTCAAAAAATTCAATTTTTGTTTCTGAAATATTAGTATTTGAGTAAACTTTTTCAAATTCAAATTTTCCACTAAAAAGACTCATTCTCAAATAAACTTGCCTAATGAAAAGGTCTCTAAAGACATAATGGAAAACTTTGTAAAAAATAAACATAATTTATGCGTCCTCTGAATTTTCTTCGATCAAAGTCCTATACTAAAATATTCAAACGTCCATCACTCACAAGGTGCGAATTATATCTCTCCGCTAAAAAAGTTCAAACAAGTGTAGATGCTCGAAAAGTGACGTCACCCAAGATCTCGATTTCAATTGAAAAATTATACACATTGCCCGGTCCCAAAGGATCAATTAAATAAAAGCAACTGAACCAGTGTGTTAATCAATTCAAATTTATTCATTATTCACGGAAATTCATAAGCGCCATATAACATATATCTAAGCACCTGATTCTCATATGCATACCAGTACGAATATATATTTCGAGAAGCGCGGCACGTGCGGATTTTCAAAAGTGAAATTTCCCGACAGATAATTAATCGTGTACTCGTGTGCAAAGTTGTACCCTAATCTCGCTCTCTGTTTCTCTTTCTCTTTCGAATTGAAACTCGTGCCTGGAGCGGCGCTTGTCTAGCGGTTTTTTTTTCTTACTTGATGAGTTTATCTCCATCCATGCATATAATGCCGTGTGTGTATGTGTGGATGTATTATCTAATCTGGGCAGCAGCACACCTCGCCTAGGTGCCGGAAACTTTCTCTGTGACGCGAGTAGCGGGAAATTGAAGTAGATGGGGGATTTTCTTTTTATTGTTTGGAATGTGTTTTGAGAATTCTTGATGATTATTGTAAATTAAGTGTGACATGTTTTTTATTTTATTAAATTTAAATTTAAATAGCTGAATTGTATTGGGTCATTAATAAAAAAAGCTTTTAAAGTGATAAGGAAGTTCAGGTACATTGCTACATTGAATTTCCTAGTTTACAAAATTAATATTTATGATCTTACGTATATAAAAACACAATGTAGATGGGGCTCTTATTAATTTTTGGGAACGTCTTTTGAGAATTTTTGTCAATTGTAATTTAGGTATAAGCATTTTTTTAAAATAAAATTTGAGGAGTTAAAATTTACAAAATTATTACTTAACAAAGACTTTTAAAGATAAAGAAGTGATACAAAAGTTCAGCTACATTGCTACGTTAAATTCTCTAGTTCATAAAATTAATATTTATTATCCTCCATGCACATGTACACCTCGTAATTTATGGATACGCATTATTTCACTAAAATCATAAAAGTTTCATACATCACCCCAAATACTTCCTTACATTACACTTTATATCTAATTTATTCCAAATTTTTCCAAATTCCATATGTCCCCCTTCCAGTTCCCTTTCGTCATACATCCCATTTCATACAGCCATTAAAGCATAATTGCAAGGATATCTTACCAGAAACCTTAATGTACTTCTATAAAAGAAAGTGATAAAATACGCTCAGGTGTCTAAAATGGCTCGAACAGTTTAGATCTCAGGACAGTGCAACCATACATATACTTTCGTTCTATACATCGTGAGTACAGTAGCGAAGCTAAAAGTGCGCTTGCATATTGGACGAGAAAATTTTAATCACGTCTAGGTCTATTCGTGGGTAATTACAATTTCGCGGTAAAAAAAAGGTGCGCGCCAGTTGCGTCAGCATAATAAGTAATTACTTATTTTCTTCGGGGCGTTAGTTAAGGAGTCGGAGACTGATGAGGCGGTTTTGATTCCGGGTCTGTTGGCGATTTGCCGCAAATGCAGCGGTGAGTTGGGTATTAGGAGAAATTGATTAAAGTCACAGATTGATACTGCGTTAAATTTAATTACAGTAATGAAACTTTTTTCTAGCGGATTTATGTATGGTAAAACTATCCGTGAATGAAAATGTTTCAAATGTTGATTTGCATTGTATTTGGGCCCGAATAAAATTTTGGGTTTAATCCAAATTTTAATTTTAAAGTATATTGTAAATTTGTGAAAACTTTACAAATGAATCTAAAAAATTTTATTTTTAATACTCCGTGCGCAAAGCTTGATTTCGTGCACGTTCGAGCAACAAAGCGTATGCTAAATCTCGCTTTGTGTACGTCGTATAAAAAAATACGGTTCGATACATGAGCGAGGAAGTGATTTCAACCTCGTATGGCCTTTTCACCCTCGCTTCGTTCGGGCGCAAACGTCCACACAAGGCTGAAATCACTTTCTCGCACTAGTATCGAAATGTACTATTTTAATTAAATTAATTTAACAGTCAAAAAAGTTAAGTTTTCATAAACTGCTTTTCTAGTTTAAATGCAGAAAATAATCACATAAAAAATCTATAATTAATTCGCTTTTTAAAATAATAATTATATCGCAAATAAAAAAAAGATTTCAAAGAAAATTTCCTTATCTTAGAAAAGTTTCACAATCAATGTCAGATTTTCCTTTGTAAGAAGCTACTTAGCCATCATCTGATTTTGTCAAATAACAAAATAGCTTTACAAATAACATAAAAAGTACCAGAGATCAACGCTCTTACAAAATGATCCACTCAAAAACACTCGTCCATTTCCTCATACACAACTATACCAAATCTCATTTCTCGTCCAACGTTTCTCAGACGATTACTGCATTGGATCAGGTTCATCAACCGATCGAGATTAAAGATCTTATATAGCCCGGGGATACCAACCGAACGCGTTGCTCTTATGACCTTCGTGGTTACGATCCATTCACGCAGCATCCAAATACGGAACTGATTCTCGCGCGTATACTTATGTTTACAGACGCACTGATTTGACTCATCATTTTGGGATTTTTATATTGACGTGTGAAGATGCCAATTGTGTCGATTATTATTAATGAGAGTGTGACGCGGGTGAGAGTACGCACGGCAATGATTGAAAAAAAACTTTTTTTTCTGGGTTTTTTTGGTCCATTTGTTATGCTTGCATTTAATTTGATCGATTTTTTGTATCATGATGAGTAATATTAATAGAAGACTATTCCATTCCTAAACAATTTTAATTTTCACATTTAGGCATGCAAAAATTCTTAAAACCGTTTAAAAACCAATCCCATCCAACACTTAATAATCGACACTCGCACATTTGGCAGGAAAAAACCACTGACACATACGAGTGCCACTAAATTTCGCCCGTAATCGTTTTTGCGCAATTCAAAATACTCTTATCGTCGGTTCAACGGGCCGCAAAGCCGCAAATGCGCAGCATCTAAGCGGCCGCTCTCCACTTTCCCGAGTTTGTCCTGTTTAAAATTCAAACCACGCAACGGGCCCCGACGTCGCACCGCCCATCAGCTAAATATAATAGGTTTCCGCGGACTTTTTTCCTTTTTTCTTAAATATGCACATGCGAATGACTTATGAAACGGTTGAGCGTTAGCGTGGCAGTATTTTTCCCGAATTTGAAAAGCGACAAAAAGCGTCGCGCCAAAAGCGCGCGGCAAGTTTCTAATTTATCACTCTTTCGTATGTTATGCGCGTAGGTATGTGGATTCGGTAGTTATGGGTTACTGGCGCGTTCAATTTTTGTGTGGGTTTCAGAAAAACGTGAGTTTAAAAAATAGTTTCATGAATATAATATTGTATTGAGTAAAATAGACCTGTTTCCAACTAAAACTGCATAACAACAAACAAAACCAAACCAACAAAAGTGCATGAAACAGCATTCTAACCTAACTCTCCACACTGACCGCAGCCAAATCACTAATTCGCAACACACTGGCAAAAACGAAAAGAATAAAATTTCTTTGGAGTGTTATGCACTTCTGTAGCCCGCACTGGCCTCGCTTCATTATATACTTGGCTATCAGGGCGTGTAGAACCTTTGCATAAGGAACAGACCACTGCCGGTCATATAACTCGGCACCCGCACAACAGAGCGCTTCTTATCTTGGCTAGCGATCTGCAATCGGTCGACGAAAGCGCGAGTGAATTTCGCTTGCCAGTGCTGTTATTGACAAATAGAGGCTACTTCATTCCGTACAATCACGCGAAAATTAAAAAGAGGCCGGTCGCTTTGTTTGCTGGCGTGCAAGTGCAACCTGTTATATAAGGGGAGTTAATGATCGGTGTTTGATTTTCAATTTTTTTTTTGTGGTGGATTTGTATGGCTGATAGGAGCGTGTAGATGAGTGGTTAAATGGCCGGTTCATGCTCTAAAAAGTTTGGTTGGAGGGATTTAATTATATTTTGGTTAGCGTAGTAACAAATGTTTGAAATAATACTAGGTCGGTGGTAATAATGAAGCATCTCGGTATATTTGGAAAAATATAATTTAGATTTCAAAAACATGCAATATAATGGGTGCCTGTACCTACATACTTAAATGTATTTAAATCGGTGCATGCAAAAAGGGCCCAAAGTCCATTTTGCGGTAAGATTGAGATAAGATCAGATTTCTGTAAAGAAAATAATGCTGCGTTATAATGTGAATAGAAAACTACGAAAACCTATTACAAAAATCAAACTACTAACTAGATCTGTGGTCAATTTCAAGACAATCCACTTTGCGTGACGAAAGTAATTCAGCTTTTTTCATTTTTCCAAAATTTATTTAAATGGACTTGGGGCCCCTTTTGCATGCACCAATTCATTTGAGCCATTGTAAATTATCAATATAATTATTGGTGGAGAAAAATAATCTTGATTATAAACTGATAGAAAATTATTTAGCGCGTATCTTCTTTAAATCCATTTCCTACGAGTGGATAATTACTTAATGAAATTGATAAAATGAAAAAATACTTGCTTTAATAAATAAACGTATATAATTCTTGTTTCAAGAAGATCTAATGCTACTGTAATAATACATCTTTATTTAACAAATGCATATTTTATTTTAGCACACATATGAAGATTTTACTATTTGATGGGAAATCGCGTGTTCGTAAAAACCTGTCCACTTACAGCAAGTGCATTATTCGCTTTTATGCAAAAAAGGTTAAACAAACTAAATTTATTTTCTTTTCTTCATTACTATATATCGTAACAGTAAAATTATTAAAAAATATCTGTTAATAAATGATGAATTCAAAGGTATTACAAAAGATCATTCGACAATAACGCGAGCTTAGAAATACTCACCAAACAAATCAAAATTAACTTATCACAATCATTCCAACATCACGTCCTTCAAACACCTGCATCCACCCACCTCCTTCCCAACTCCAACAGTCCAACTCCCAAACAATAGCCAGTCCCCCCTCAAACTTCCAACCGACTCCACAATCACGATAACAAAACCCGCTCCCCGCGCTTTCTATATACACTCAACTCGCGCGATACGGCAACTTTTTCATCCCTCCCATAAGACACGCCTGTCGCTCCGCGCACATAATAGACCGTTTCTTCTGTCAGCAGAAAAAACGGATTCGCAAACGCGCGAACTTACTTTATGCAACTTTCTCGCGCGCGGCTCTGAATGCGCACGCGCGCGCGTGCTCTCATCTGGAGCGCCGGTAATGTAGATTATTATTACCGGCGCAGTGGCGCAATTTTACCATTTCGCCGGGAAATTAGCTGGAGCGGGGAATGGTTTGGCGAGAGGTTTGGACGATGATTGGGGCAATGGCTCGGCTCGTGGATGAAGTACTGGAGAAGAATGAGTTTCGCTGTTGCGGGATAGTTGTAAATTTAATTGTTTTGGCGGAGTTGTGGTTGTAGGAATAAAAGTGAATGAGACAGATTTTTTTTCTTTGTATATACTCGCTGTGAGTTTGGAATTTGAAATATGTTGAATTTTATTTTACTAATAGATATTGGACTATTTATCCAATTAGATGTTTTGAGAAAATTGGTGTAGTTAGGAAATTTGAATGAAACAATAATTATTAGAGTTTCAGTCGAATTATTATTTTTGTAACTATTTAAAATTACGAGTATATTCGTGTTGCAGTGGACAATTACTGTTTGTGAAACAAGAATTTCCATCAACACGTAGATTTATATTTACGCAATTTGCATAGTTTTATAGCAATAATCTTAAAATTACGTGTTACAAATTTTTAAATTCCATTAAGCCTATGAATGTCTTTACTTCCTGGTCAGATAGTTCTCTATACATATGCAATAAATTCAGCACGTCAATAACCAAGGCCGAAAATTCCATAGTACAGTCTCCCTTTAGAAATTCAGCGCTTATTGTTGAGTTCTTGACTGTGAGTAATACCTGTAATCATAGTCCGAATATATCCTATACGTAAGGCAGCGAACTCCGCCTCTCACAGTCCCTCCGAGAAGAGCACTAAAATCCACTTCTCCCAAATAAAAGTATAATTAACGCGGAAACAATCGCTGTATCGCATAAACCTACTACTTCCCTATAAAACTCCACGTGACACTGCCATAAACCCAGTTAATTATCCTTATAAAAATAATCGTCCACTCTCCCCTTCGACTCAACGTCACTATACTCAAATCCAATAGCTCCTATACTAACCAACTCTAAACACTACACACATCAAAAGAAAGCGCTCGCATTATTTTTCCAACCAAAAAGACGCTATACTAAAAGCGCGAGCCCGAGTTGTATAACGCCAATCCCGACCACATTTGTTATTTTCTATTACATAAAATCGCCGGAGCGCGACTTATAGCTCGCGCGCGCGTAACAGCCTAGGAAAGGTCGCGAGACTAAAGTCTTTCTTCCGTTTGCTAGCTCTGCGGCTCGGGCCAATTTGTCAGGCTGGCGGGACGCGGGGATATATATAATGCCGAGTGCGTTGCAAAATTGAACGATTTTCTTTTGATAGCGGAGATTTGTGCTTGTTGGGTGTTTATGGAGCTGAGGACACGCGGAGGTGGTAACGCGCTGGAATTTCGCTTGACAGCTGGAATGATAATTTGGGTGTAAGAATTCCGTAATTGGGTGGCGTTATTTATTTGGTTGGTTAGTTGAGGTTTATAAAGGAGGGGGATTAGTAAAATGTTTTAGGTATTATGGCGCGGTGTTTACATTTGAATGGGAGGGTAAAAGTGGGAGTTTGTTGGGCCGGGAAAGCAGAAAAGTCGTTGTGGAATTTGAAAATTTATTATGGCTTTAAAATGGAAATTTTACGTCTTGTTTGCCTATACAGTTTTGGGACAGCGGGTGGTTGTAAAATATAAGTACTTTCTGCGTGAGAATTTATTTCGAGCGTTTTGCAATAATGAACAACATAAATAATTTATTCATTGAAAATTGTAAATAGCGACAAGTATTTTAAATTTGTAAACTTTGAAAATGTTATTTTTTAACAATTACATTTTGCAAATACCATGCACTTGGTTAACATAATTTCAAATAGCTACAAACGTTCCAACCATCTCGCTTCTCATGTCCAGATAACTTAAAAAAATCCCACGCACAGCGCGTATAATTTCAATTAAATAATGTCCCACTAAAGCATGAAGCCCGCTGAAATTAATTAACTCAAACGCTGAAAGATATACCCCGCATTTTAAGACTGATAATCAAACCCCATTCATTAAAACTCCCGCAATCCACCTGATCAACTCGCCGAAACTAATAAGGAAGCGATAAACATCCATAACAGTACCACGCGCAAACTCGACCCATACTTCAAACTAAAAATTTTCATCATGAATCCGCGACTCAGCTTAAAAAAAGAGCACTCATTATATAATAACCAGCGGTAACACCTTGCGCAACATATTTCTCCGCTCGCGCTTGCACTTTTCTCCTGGCGCGCTTTCGGCCGGCTCGTAAATTTCGCGCCTGTAATTGAAAGTCAATCGTCTACGTATAAGGCTACTTTACGATTATTATGGCTCTTTGCCTGCGAAAAAATTGATGTATTCGTGTCATACGGGCGCGGATTAGTCCGGTGCATTTCTCTGGATGTCGTAAAAGTGGACGCTTCCATGTTGAGATTGGAGGCAATCGCAGAGTGGAATGGTTATATAAAGGGTTGGAGATGTTGGGTTTGTAGTTTGGGAGTGGAGTGTTGGATCGTCGCGAATTACGGGAAATTGATGCCTCGGAAAAGTCAATTATGTTTGGGTTCCGCGTGCGCTTTCTACACGTGGATTATCTTGTATAGCGCGTGGGTTGATTCGTGCGGGTAATGTGGAAGAGTGGTGTTTGGTTATTTGTTTTGTAATGATGCTGATTTTACTTTGTGGGAAATATTAGGATGAAATTATAGGATGTTGCATTTTTTCATGGTATGTGTATTGATGAGAGAGATGTATAAAATTTTGTTAATGAAGAGGTAAAAAGGGAAACAATCGATAATTATTACATTTTTTACAATGACTCATGAATTTCAGTTAAATGTTATTGAAGATTTTTTGAAAAGCTTATTTACGACTGTTTGGCGACGCTAGTCACTCTCTGCCGGATCGACCTTTTTCTCAATATTCATAATTAATTTTTTAAAATTTATTTCTATATAAAAATTTTCCTTAAAATATTTTACATAACTAAAATTTTAGCAATACATTATCTTATAAATTATTATTAATTATATATAAAATATATAGTAAATTTAAAAAAAAGTAGATGCTGTGCAAATATGATTTCATCATAGATTAGAAATGGTACCTCATTAGGATTTTTCAGTACACTCGATGTGACAGATACATGAATAGAAAATATAAATTTATCAAATTAATAAGACGCAAAATAGATCCACGGTATTAGGTATTTGTAACTCAATAACTGCTTCTTGACTCGTTTTGTCATAATGACTTCAATTAACTTAACGGTTCGACGTGTAAATTAAATTTTTCAATTTTATTCAATAAAACGAGTTATTTAATCGATACTTTAAACTGGTATCTGAGAACAGAAAAAAAGGAAAGAAAAATGGAGAAAAAAGACTAAATTATCACTTGAATACTATTCTTTAATAACGCGACAACTTTATTATGGCACGTGTATTACATAAAGGAAATTGAAAAGATTTTCAAAATTATTTTTAGACAGAAAATAATAAATTTTGTATTTGACTAAACGCATTGCATAGTGGTGAATTAAAAACGGGCACTGATATAACAATATGATTGTCTTGTACGGCAGTACGAGCAAAATGCTTAAATAATTCAGATGCGAAATATTCGCAAAATAATTTTTAAGCATCAACACCGATATGCGCATAAACGCATTATATATTAGTGTCTATGGGTTATAATAAATATTGTAAAATTTAATTGTTTAACAATTTTTAATTTTTCCATATAATTGATTCTAATGTACGTAGGTTTTCTTTTTTACACGTGCTTCTCTGAAGCATGTAAAAACAGTAAATTTATTTTATTTATTTATTCTAATATCTGTGAAGATTGTTGATTCTAGCTAAAATTATTTTCAAGTCCTATAACTTATTCACCGACTACTAAGATGTATACATACATCAAAAACTGTTTCATCAGTTTTGAGCACTAGTATATAATATATTTGAATATTATTTAAAGTAGCTTAGAAGCAATCAATATTTCTAAAAATGTTGAAACTTGTTTAATAATTAGTGATAAATTGAAACTAGATTTTATGAATGATCATTAAATTAACGTAGAATTAAAAAAAGCTTTAAACCAATATGTCAGCGCTAGTGGAACTATAAATTGTTTATCAAAAAATGAGAAACTTGTACATTAACAGAATTAATAATTTACTGCTATTATAAAAAGCAACACATTTTATATCTATATTTTATTTAAAGATTTTAATTTTATTCGCTTATAGATCAAAATTGACAATTACTATTTTGATAATGAAAAATCCTATTTTACCACTAACGTAACACAAATCCATAATTAAACAAATGTTCTTAATCCAACCTACAATTATTTCCACATTGTTTCTTTAAACTGATACCCCGCTTCTTCGATATCATCCTCAAAACCATCAACCCCATCTCTCTTTCCCAATCCCAAAATCCTCTATGCTAATCCATTTCACAAATCCTCCTAAACATTCACTGCAACGCCGAATTAAGACGATTCATAAATTCTCCGTACGGCGACGAACGCGCGACAAGCTAATAACCCCTCACATGCGGTGATTTACGCGACAGCGTTTCAAATGCAATTCGATTCCTGGCTCCAGGCACTCGTCGGCTGAAACGTAATTGCCCGTCATCAAACGGCTCTTTACACGCTCCGTCGCACGGTGCGAATGATTTGCGACGCGACGCCGCTAATTCACGACTCGGAGATCACAAATGGTATATATAAGAAAGTTTCCGCAAGATTTTTTTGCTAGGGTTATGGGATATGGATGTGTGGTATGTGAGAGAAAGATGGATTTATTGAGTGAGCGTGAAGAATCTTAGGGGGATTGTTAAACGGAGTATTTGTTTTAGGTGTGTTGGTATATGTGGGAGTATTAATTTGGGATTGATTTTTTGTTTTCGTGTGGTTGTGGTCAAGCGTAACGGAGTTGTGTAATAAGGATTTTTCATTTGGTTAATACAATGGAGTCATTCATCAATTTTAATGAAAGTTTATTCATTGTTTTGAAAAGTTTATGTTTGATTGGTTACTCTCGTGATTATTCATTTATTCAGAGCGTATTTACAATTGGTTTAATAAGTGATTATTAACTGTTAAAATCTGTCTCTCTTAAAATCTAAAAACTTTACATTAAAAAAAATATTTATTTTTTTAAATGTAAAAAATTGTCTAGCTCCTTTTTTTTCAACTTGTTTTTATTTATTAATTGTGAATTACTACATTATTATATTTAACTGTAAATTTATAACTAATTTAATTAGTGAACATTTATTATAAAATAGTGATATTTCTTCATTTATCATTTTCTTTTATTCTAATGAATAAGGTAGCGTAGTCTTTTCCTCTGTCTCTAGAGATAAATTAGCGAAAAGTTATTCATCTTAGTACTTTAGATTGTAAGATTTAGCATACAAGACTGGATCATCTGCCGTACTCAACTATGAATTGATAGACAATCTCGTTCAAAGAGTCGTTCAAACGACGCAAAAATTTTCTATTAAGAAACATTTTTATGTCACCGATTCTTACAACGTTCTTACTTAATTTACTAAATTGGTTTTCTAAATTATCAGAATCTAGTTTCGATCGTTTTATAGATAACCGTCTTGCTAATCCATCTGTAGAGGGATAGAAAAAAATACCATTAACTATTCATTAGGTTGGACAAAAAAATGCGCAGCCATCAAAAACGGAATTCAAATGAGCCGTTATATTTATTTATATTAATTTACATTTTATACTGTTCGAATTCAAGACTCGATTTGGTTCCTTAAAAGACATTTTGTCGTTAGGAATTCATTAGATTTTTTTTAAAATTGATATTTTTTTAAGTTAAATTGAAAGTAAATCGAACAATAAATTTAATTAACTATCTTTAAATTGAAAGTGTTTAAATACTTTTTATATAAAATAAATCTATTTATACTGACAAAGAATAACAAGAATTGAAAAATAATTGAAAAATAAATAATCTAATAAAAGCTATAAATATACATTGCTATAAACATTTTTTGAATTAAAAAATTCAAGAATTATTTTTCCTATACAAATAAATACAGAAATACACTTATGATCATAAACTGAAAGAAAAGAGAAAAGCAGCCTACTTAAGAACTCAGAATTTCCCATTTTCATTCTCTCCAACCCCCTTCAAACTTTCAATAGCCACGACCAAAATTTAGAAACAGCCGTCCCAACCGCCCTAAATTAAAGATGCGCAAAGCGAACTATCCGCTTCGAACATAGCCAGAAAAACTACACCTGTCCTCTCTCACATTGTTCCAGAGAAGCGATGCTGTGCGTAAGAGACGAGTCGGTGCTATCGGTCCCGACGATCGGCAGCCCCTCATCCATGGCCTGGTTCTACCTCAGCCTCGAGTTTCTCATAGGACTCGGAATTTCCGGATTTCTCGTCTTTCTCAGCCTGGTCAAGTCTCTGTTACCCAAGCCACCGCGCGATCTTACCGGCGATGTTGTACTTGTAAGTTTTATGCTTGGGTTATAATAAATGTGCGTGTCAGTTTACGCGTTTGTAGGTACTTAATTGTAGGTGTGGATTTGAGCGAGGTAATTATTAGTGTTGTATGCGTAAATGAGATTGTATTTATTGCTTTGAAATTTTAGGTGTATTTTGTTTGATGATTTGCATTAAATTGATATATGGCGAAAGCGGGTTATTTTGCGTCAGGGGAAATATTTATAAATTTCAGTTTAATTTAATGTTTTGATTATTGTATTTTTATAAGCAATGAATTTTAGAATTATTAAATAAATATGTTTTTTTAATTTTTAATACTTATGATTATACAAAATACTGAAATAAATGCTGTAAAGTAAAATATTTTAAATATTTAAAAAAATAAAGTAAATGAATCACTATTGAATAAAAGATATTTTTTAACTATAAAATTTAACAAAAAAACAATTTCATGTAATTAGTACATTTTGTAAACATCAATATAACAGTTCATTTGCTTTATAAAAAGTATTGAAAAATAAAAACTTATAATAGTATATTATGTACCAAGGGCTAAAAGTGAGCTTTTTTAGACCGAGTGTGGAATTTGCAGTACGAG
>UELX01002362.1:0-31851 GCA_900480035.1 Eupelmus urozonus | reverse complement strand
AAACTTTTCTGCAATTTTTTCCATCTTCCATAAGTTCCTCATTATCGTTACAAGCACAAGTTTTCTCTAATTGGTTGGTTATTTTGTTTTTAACGGCAAGGCAATATCGACCACATTCTCCATTGTCTATAGCACAGGGATTGTTGATGCTAATCGGTTGCTTGTTCTTACTGTATACCTTTACGGCCGATAAAGTATATATGGCATATTTATCATCAGTTGATAAAAACTTTTTTACAAAGTCACCGCTTCGTTTATGAACGCGATAGGCGTGAGTGCTACAAAAAGAAAATAAAAATAGTTAATTATTATTGGAATTAAATTGAGAATCCATATAATAAATGAGTACTTTATAAAGATTCGTTAAAATCACCTATTACTAATATACATCCACTCATCATAAATGTCTATATACATTGGATTATTTATAAATGAAATGTTGACAGTGTTCACTTGTGAAGAATTAAGCAAAGGTGCGTGTGATACTGCGGTTCTAGACTCATCAAACCAATACAATCTATGTTCAGATTGATCAATAGCGAGATATTTAGCGGAAATACTCTCACTTTCTCCTAAATACAAGGTCATATCTGAACCATCTAAATTCATTTTGTAAATCAGTCCCTTTTTCTTAGCTTTATCGTAAATCGCGACAAAAAGATAGCCAAGATTAGGTTCAACGACTAGAGATTGTGGGAGCTCTCCTATTCTAAAAGTATGAATTATCTTACGATTGGCGAAATCAAAAATATTATTGTCATTCGTCGGTAGTCTAAGCATTAAATAACTTTCCTCATTAATGCGACTCATATTCAGGTAGTAGAGATTATCACTGACCCAGTCGATGGTTGGATACAAAAAATAGTGTGCTAAAAAAGTCCCATAAACATCTTCACCCTGCCCCAATTCTAGAGACTGGTCTGCTGGCCAGTGCACTTCTTTGCGAAAAAGCTCTTTATAAGTTCTCATTACAACGTAACCCTTGTGAGCATTGTAATCAAAGTTCTCAATGTGATCAAACCACCATAAGGATTTTGGTCTTATCGCATGGATAAAAGTCTTTCTTGATAAATCCAGAATCTGTCCTTTTAAGTAATCGTCTCGAACATACATAATGAACTCGTCAATAAGTGAACATGTTCTCAAATCTTCCCTCAATTGCCAGCCGATGTTACAAGCACAACTGAAGCCTCGACCAAGCTTGGTACTGTTGCTTAAAACACAAAGATGCTCACATCCACCATTGTAGTACTCACATGGATTATCTAAACCAACTTGTATAGATGGATCGAAGCTTTTAATTTTTGATATATCATAATTGAAGGGAATCTCTTCAAATTTGTCAAAAACGCCGTCAGATACAGTACATCGGTGGAGAGCAATCGTTCCAGTCCATGACGAAGTTGTTATATATAGGTTATTCTTTAGTATTGCGAGACTTTGTATTCTGTATGCAGATTCCGGTATCCTAGTTGTTTTTATATACTTATTATTACAATAATCGAAGCTTTTAATTTCGTTGTCTCCAGACCAATATAAAATTCCAGTTCGAACATCTAACGTGAATGACTTTATTATTGGATCATTCGAGTTTATCAATTCTTTGAGTTCCGTTCCATCCATATTTGCTATTAAAATCTGAAAATAAAATTATATAATTATTTAAGTTACATAAGTTTTTTATTATATTATTAGCATTTATAATTATAACAATGAAAATTACGAATTATTATTCAATTCCAAATTCTACTCAATTGCCTAAGACCTTCCATGAAAATTGGAAAATGAAATTAAAAAAAAATATTTAAAAATTAAAAAGATAAAAAAAAAATAAAAAAATAAAACCAACTCAATTAAACAGATTTGTATAGTTAGGCAAAGTAAAGAATTGTAAATGTTATATCAATTAAAAATTACATTTTATTTACTTAAAAGATTTGCAATGATTCTCAAAAGTTTTAGATTAATAAAAATAAGTTTTATGTAACTAATATATCAAAATTAATTATGATAAATTTAGATTATTTGCAGTATAATGGGAGGTTGACGAGCGGGCAGAGGTTGACGAACGGGCAGAGTCCTATTAGTGTGTGTGTGTATAATTTTTTTTATTTTATTTTATAATTTGGTATTAACATTAAAAAAGAGAATCCTACTGCTGATGGAGTAACCTTACTTTTTTGTATTTTTGTTTTCTTATAAGAAAAAGGTTCTATAGCGATATTTCTGGAATTTGACTTTTGAATATATTCAAATATATTTGAATTTTCTGGTTCAGAAAATGAAGTCTTTCGACAGTGTATGGCTGTGACCATGCATGTATATATACATATATGTGTGTAAGTGTGCGTATGTATGTGAATTTTCGTTATATCATATTTCGCCATCATAAACACTAAAATTTAGCATGTATGTACATGTGAGATCTAAACTAATGTACTATTTAGATGTAAAGGTTCACGAATAATTTCAATTGCTTAAAATAAATTAAATACTATTATAAGCTCCATTTTTTGTAACTTATAAGTATGTAACGTTCAATTCGAAAAATTTCTTTTAGGAGGGATTAGCCTTAAGCATCTATAAAGAAATTGCATTATAGATGTAGTCCTGCAGTCATTTTTAGTCAGTTTTTATTGAATTATTCTTTATATTGAATATATAAACAATGCATATTTTTAAAAAACGATTAACTATTTAATTGAAAATGAGGAATGCATATATGAAATCAGACTTTATTGGAAAAATATTTTTTTTTTTTTTTTTTTTTTATTAATTTAGCGGGCAAATTAGCCCTTTACAAGGAAGAATATATTTTACATCTTAAAAGAAATCCGTTTAATGCCATAGTATAAGGAATTCCTTTTAACTTAACAGATTTTTCTAAAATGTAGAGAACTGTTTCGTATGTATATCAAAAAATCGATAAAAAAATTTAATATGTTATAAATCTTACCATTGACCAGAGATGTGAAGCGTATTTTGTAACTTCGCGTAGTATAAACATGTAACCTCGATGTGGATCTAAGGCAACGTCTATGACATCTGACAGATCTGACAGTACAGCATTACGATATTTACCCTGAATATCTGAAATTTCAATATCAATTTTATTTTTTCGATCATAAGCATAAATTTTCTCTGACCGATAGTCTACTGCCAACCACTCAAGGTAACCCCACATAGTGTCAACCGGGGGCTGGGCTAGTCTTCTATATTCTGGTGATGTAGAATAGATGGGTCTTGATATAAAGTTACTATAATCTAAGAAGTAGTACATAGTTTTATTGGCATAGAAGTCAAAACTCCAGACAATATTATCATTCATCAAATCAACGAACGTATTACTGTAAGGATCGAAAGATAACAATTTGTCGTAACCATGGAAGATTAATCCTGTAAAGTACAATAAAATTAAACTTTATTTGCTTAATTTATAAATTTTATATTATGTTACTGTTATTCTACAGTTTTTCTATTATTTTATTTTCTTTATTATTATATTTATTTAAAAAAGAATTTGCTTGCTTTAATAGCAGGCAAGCTTCACAAGGAGTTTCAATAACTTCCTTGCATCAAAAATACCTAATATGAAAATTTGAATATGTTTATGTTTGTTTGAGTATTGTAATTTTAATCACCTATATACATAAGATAATCCTAAATATAAAAAGAACATACTTATAAGTTCTATATTCATAAGAATATACTAGTTTATAAACGTTAATTGTTTTTTTCATTGGTAATAAAATATATAATATTACTTTATTAGCTATTAGTATATTTAGACTTACTGGGTTCAGATAATGAAATGATGGATTCCGAAAAAGAAGTAGTTATGAAAGTAGCAATTATAGCTAATGTATAAAAAGAAAATTTAACTATAATAATTCTCATTTTTATTTTTGAAATAACTACGTTGTTCAATAGTAAAAAAGAATTAATAGAAACGACCAATATTTATCGCATTTTTCAGAGGTCACCAACTAAAGTTTATAGTTCACTCGCCTTACTAAACTAAACTGACACTATTTCGTTATTTAGAGTTTAGTAAAATATTCACAGTATTATCTATAATCTGTAACTCATGTTGATAACGTACTGATTTCTTTGACCTCTCCGAAAATCCTATACTCGAGATTGCATTATACATTCATTATTGATTATTAACTAATTTAATTTATTATTCTATTTCTAATTCTTCCGCTGACCTTCCATCACACCGTAAATAATAAAAGTTAAAATTAAATTAGTCATAATTAATTTTTATACATTAGGTTTGTATATTATATTTATTTATTTTTATCTGAAATTTTTGAGAATCGACGATGTTTTGTCTTTATACAGCTTTTATAATATACCAAAACTAACCGTTATTTTGTAGGTAGATTTTCATAGCAAACCATGAACTATAAAATTACAATATTTATTCAAATTATTACGGTTGCGCATTATTAATACAGTTATTTTGTAGGGCTTTTCGTTATTTTCCTTCGTTTGACGTTTTTTCATATTTTTTCATTTTGAAATTTTTATAGCAAACCTTAAAATATAAAATTATAAAATTTATTCAAATTAATGAGGCTGCACATCCAAAAATTCGTCGGGCTATCCAAATTTTTTCCCGTTATTCGTTATAATCGGGCTTCTTACCCTCTACCTTATTCATGACTTTTAACCCTTTAAAGTCTGAATTAATTTTATGAAACTTCAATTTTTATTTTTTTATTAATATTTCTTTTTTGTTTTAAACTTAAGAACTAATTTTAATTAATATTTCATAAATATTAAAAAATGCTGTTAATATTTAAATCAATTTTTCACGTTAACTACTTAAAGATAAAGTTGATACTATTGCATTCCAAATTTTCATGTTGCATACATCACAGTGAGTATCAAAGGTTCAAAATTATTAGTAGAAACTGTTTATAAATACATGTAACTACAAGACGAATTTTATTTGTTAATTTATTTATATAAAAAATCAGGTGTCGTACAAGCGAGCTGCATAGAAAAGAGGGTTGTAGCTATATGGAGATGCGTATACGTGCGACTGCATGTATACATACATGTATAGGTATATTTCAAGTGAATGGCTTTAGTTCGTTTTGATAAAAGCCGGTCGATTACTTTTTTTATTTCGACTTACGAACCTGGGGTGCTAATTTTCTAATATAATTTTATATGTCGAATAAAGAGGGGAAAGGCGTTTTAATGTTGTGATTGGTATTCGTGGAGGTGTGTTCATAAAAGTAGTTACCTGCCGGGCATGGTAAGACGGTGGTTTGGATAGTTTATATGAGTATTGCTGAAAAGTTAACCGTTTGAATTTGGATTGATGAAAGCTTTTTCTTTTATTAATATTAAATAATTATAAAAATGGAGTTGTCTGTTGCTCCGATAATTCAGATCTATTGTTTAATTATTATTTCTCTTAAATTTTTTATTTTTTTACGATATTTTTTATATATTCTGTGATAACTATAGTATTTAAAAAAGAAATAATAAAAAAGAGTTGTGATATTTTTTCAAATTTATCGGCAAAATCCATTATGTGCCTAATAATGGATTCATAAATTTATAAATCTAAAATTAATCTTTTTTGTTTCAAATATTTATATTTGGAAAGAGTTAATCAAATTCTAATGAACATATTCTAAAAGAAGTTTAAAGAAATTTCATTAAAAAACTGCTTATGTAAAGATCAAATATATTTTTACGGGATAAATGTAAACTGCAAGAAAAACGGCCAATTAAAAAAAATGTAGTGTATTATATGAAAATGGAAGCATAATGAAAAGATGTATGAACAGAAGTTACAAGCGATGACAAAGCTATACACTGCACGTGTATATAAAGAGAAAAAAAATGCTAGATAAAAAGTAAAATGGAGAAAAAAAGTACAAATAGATAAAAAATGATAAAGAACCAGACCTGAAAATATAGCTATCTGACGACGTGCTTAAAGGAAAACTTGATGAAGAATTTAAATTTTAATATATAAAAATATTTAATTTCTCTTTGATAAATAGAGCTTATTTTTTTTATTACATTTATTTATCACATACGTATCTTTCATATTTTAAATACTTTCATATTAAATAAAATATTAAAATTTAACAAGGAAGCTGACTTTTTATCGCCCGTAATATAGCAAAAATTTAATCTGAAATATTAATGTTTTTCTAATCTTCGTTTTAAAAAAATTTTTAATTTTTACTATTTTAAAATCCAATTTCCAATTCACACAAAAGTCTCTAACATTAACATCTGCAACTTCAAACCATTAAAACCAACTGCAGCTCATTTCTCTTCTTCGACAGGCAGCCACGAAGAAAAAAAAGAAAAACTCAACACACCTAAAAAGTTACTCGGATCAAATCGCATCTCTTAGCGCGTATACATCACCGAAATCACCGGAGAAGTACATACATCAAGTCAGCGCGCATCGATTGTCCACATCGCGTGCAGACTCATACCCCTATCCTCAATCTCTCTCACGTCTATTCGATTTTCGAAGTGTATATGCACGACGGCTCGCTGATGGATGCACTTTCCTGGGCGCGCGCCCGCGGAAAATGAATCGAGAATGACGGGAGAGTTCGCGTCTGGGATAATAACCGTCGGATGAGGTGAGAATTTTCGCAAGGAAACTGGGCTTGGCCTGAAGCTTTGGGAAAATTTCGATTTGATGTTTTTAAGGAGAGGCGGCGGAGGGATTTTCGATTAAGCGGGTATAGGTATGGAAGAATTGACGGTGGGTAGTGGTATATGGTTGAAAGAAAGGCGAGTTGTATTTAAAAATTGTTTTATTTTTTATAAATAATAAAAATGTTATTCATCTGACACAAAGTATATATACAAACAACGAAACGTACGAATTACTCCGATTGGGTCTTAAATAATATACAAAATTTAGATTATTTACAATTTAGATTGGTACACATTTCATTGACTTAATAGAAAAATATCATTATTTACCGAGGTCCATTAAGTTTAGTTAATTATAAAACTAGATTTGCTTTTCAAATTTAAAATTCACAACAACATAAATTTAATCAATAAATTAGCAAAAAAATTAATTTTTTTTATAACAAAAAATTTATACAACATATCGAGACAATTCCAATTTCTAAAACATTGAATGCTAGCAATTGAAACGTTATATAAAATAATATGTTTACATTAACTTGCATTACTTTACATTATCATGCATCAAAAAGTCAATTATTGTGATGTAGCAGTTCATTTTTGTACCATGAAATACAATACAATACTGAAATTATATTATTTTCAATATGAAACAATGTATAAATTTAATTAAAACACTCAATTAGATGGTTATCATTACAAGTACGTATTTTAGATAACTGTTGAGTTTTTAAAATATTTGATATTGAGAAATATTAAAAAAAAAATAATTTTTCTGACTACTTTTTTTTATCTCTATAAAGCCTAAAATTAAGAGATAGTTTTTAATATAACTTATGATTTATAGTTATAATTTATAAGTTATGTGTTTGGATGCATACAAAAGTAAACTAATAATTTAATTTAAAGAAAACAAATTTTCATTAAAAAATATAGTCGTAAGTGTTAAAGAAATCTTTGACTTATTTGGATTAGCTGCCATTATAAACTAAGTCCGTTTTTAAGATAATGAATAAAAAGTCATTATTGGTTGAACTAAGCTGAGTTATTGGATAACGACAAGACTTTTCTTCCACGATTCACCGGTTACATGCTTAATCTCATAATTAAGATATTGCTACAGTTTGCTGCAAAGCCTAGACGAATATATCTGGCAATCAGACTCACAGCACTGTTTTCTCGACTTTCACAATACATATACGAAGGAATATGCTTACGAATAAATAAATAACATTTGGGTACTGCGAGCAAACGGATCGATTTTTAATCGTTTAATAAATGAGGTGATGTTTGAAGACTGTTTATATATCAAGGAAAGAGCTGCGATACTTGAAAGCAAGTATTTTGATTGGACTCTTGCTAATACTGAATTTTCTTGTTTCCTTTCACAAAGGGGCGATCAAAAGCTTAAAATTTATTGGTTAAAAGCATGTAAAATTTGAAAATAAAGAGTTCCTACCTAGAGATGGACAGATTTGATTATTTTTAATAATAATTTTATCTGTTCATACTATATTTTTATTATTTTATGAGTTAATATTTTGATGTTCAAAATTTAAAATTAATCTATTTTCTTTCATAAAAATAGTATATTTTGTTAAAATTATTCACGCTTAGCAAAGTTAGTGATGCAATTTTTCCACTATAGCATAAAGAGATAAAAATTTATTATTTTTATGTAAGGAAAGCTGACCATCTTTTTTATAATCCCTGAAACAGAGTATTCATTGGTTACCTATACTTCAATCAAAAATATAAATCTGCATCTGTCCTAGTCTACATTTATTCACATCTAACGGATAAAAAAACTGTAGCGTCTCATCACAAAATACAACGGAGGAAAGCGAAATTTTGAAAAATCGAAAAGAAAAAACTTTTTCGATTTATATATTCCCCTTCGAACAGTCGCACTACACACTAGCCTTAAATAAAACATTACGAACACACACTCTCAAAGATTGCGTTCACGTCGTCACTAATCTAAAAAGAAGTCTTCTAAAATCTAAGAATCCGTGGCGTTTCTGTGCAGTTCGGAAGCGACAATCTCGCGCGGGGATCGAGGATTCGGCAACGTCGCCGACGAGGAAGAGGAACAAATCGAACACGAAGCAAGCAGTTATCGGATGCTACCGTTTTCTCTTCAATCCTTTTCGATAGCCCTTGCCAAACCAGCCGGGATTCTTGGCGGTGGTAAGGGTGGGTATATTCTCGTCCGTCACCACAGTTTTGTCAACGTTATCCTGCATCTCGGGTGGATCACCACTAGGCGGGAGTTCAGTCGCTACCGTGACGGGATCTCCGTCGCTATTACGCTGATAGTAAAGGCAAGTAAGTGAGCCTTCATTTTCCATGCAGAAGGCGCAAGTTGGCTTAGGTTTCGGCGGACAATCCTCTTGTGCCAGAGTATTTCCAGGCATTTGGACAAAAGGATAGTAGAAGAACGGCGTCAACTGGGGATACATGTACATCGGGGGAAAGGGCAAACCCATGGAAAGGAAAGGCAAAGCGGCGAAGAATGGAGCTGGGTAGGCGGTTATTGGTTCCTGAAACGTTATTTGCGTTTCGCACTCCTCTACTTCGTCCTTCTCTATTACTTCTTCAGATAAGACCTCGTTTCTGCAATGGTTAACGAAAATCAGTATAATTGTTAACACGAATAATGCTCTTATTTTTAAACATATTTAAAAAAAATTTAATATAGTTGAAAATTTAGATATACCTATGTAGATTCATCGAAACATGACTATCAGGATCCGATCTTGGTATTTCTTCAATTATTTCCACTTCATCGTCTTCTATTTCCTCAACCTCTTCCTCCTCTTCTTTCTTTGTGACTTCTTGCTCTTCTTCTACTTCGTCATTTGCTGTTGTTGGAATCTCTAAATGTGGTTGGGATGTTGTCGATAGTTCATTATTTTGTAACCTTATTGCATGATAAAAAATTGGATCCTTAGTACGATTATAACTCGGTATATCGATGCCTAAATGTGACATGACTATTTTCATGACTTTGTCACATTTGCCATTTATTTTGAGCATTGCATTTTCATCTTTGGGCGTCCACTGAAGATTTACAATATAAAGTTGTGGCCTTTTCGCTACAGGCCTGTCCATCTGCCAAAGCCAGGGATACTTTTTAAGAACCTGAAAGCAAGAGTTTTTTTAAAATTTAAATGAAATTGTTTTGAAATACTGTTTTGACTATAAAATTCTGATATCAGAGCAAAGATTGATTACATTTTAAAAATTGAATTAGTTACGAATAATACATTTTAATCACAAAAAAACAAATATTTTATATGCAAGTTAATTAAGAAACAGAATAATAATGTATAATTAATTCCTATTAAATTATAAAAATAAACAAAATAAAAACCTTAAGACTTGAGCCTAGGCAAAGTATAACGTCCGCCTGTTTGGCGGCTCTGCTCGCTCCGTTCCAGTTGATCGGCCAGAGCAGGTTGCCCCGCTCGCCGAAGTGCACTATCGAATCTTGCAGAGACGAGTTGCACTTGTGACAAGTGCGTCCGGTGGCGTGGGCGTACCTAGCCGTTTTCTCCGTGACGTCAAACAGCCTCCAATATTCGCGCGAAGGCTTGCAATTGCGGCAGACCTCCACGTACATATTGCCATGAACCTCAGACAGTAATGTCCGTGGAATGCCACTTCGCAGGTGCAGGCCATCGCAATTTTGCGAAACGACATGCTTTAGCACCCCAGCTTTGTACAAGGCATATAATGCCATGTGGGTTAACGTTGGTTCTGCTTGACTTAAGTCGTGGTTCCTATTTGCAAAACGTAGAACAGTATATAATATTAAATATTTGGAAATAATAAAATTATCAATTTAAAAATTTCTCTTTTTAATATGATTAAAATTGTAATGTTTGAATAAAATTGTAAACTAACCCGATATCTTTTCCTTGTTGCATTCGTGTCCAAACCCCATTAGTTCCCCTATAATCTGGAATTGAAGCAGCTGTACTTATACCTGCTCCAGTATAAACAGCCAACGATGTAGCCCTGCTTATAGCAGCTGCTAATCTTATACATTTTTCTTCCAAAATTTCTGGTGGATCCTCAACTTCCTCTAATCTAGCTTTTACTTTATCCCTCTTCTCTTGCCTATATAGTAAATAAAAGTGTATTAGTAAATTTTTTCAGTGTACAAGTAACAATTTGAGTTCCAATTTAAAATATTTAAATTAAATGCTTAAAGAAACTAAACATAAATATTTTAATAACTTATATACCATTAAAATATTAAATTTAATCGTAAATAATCAAATTGTGTTTCTAAAACTACGTGTTTCAAATACTATTTTAACATCTAACATGAAGAAAAAAGATAAAATACATTTTTAGATTTTAGAAGATATTAAAATATGAAATTCAATCATAGTTAATTTTAGACTGTACTTTTAAAAATAAGCTCTTTTCATATTCAACACAAATCTTTGAAAATTCTAGAAATGAAATTAACATAATTTTGAAATTAACAGTGAATAATAAGAATTCTCTCATAATACGCTTTTAAAAATTATAAAACCATCTTGAAATGTGTTATCATAACCACAAGTCACCCATATTATTCAATAACTCGATTCGATATATATTTATCCACCAACCGATCATAACCATGTCATACAAAACAAACCAACAGTAGCAACCACTGCAAATTTGCTCCGAAACAAAACGTAAACATTGGCACAACAACAACAACGCAAAACTGTATGAACCTCAGAGTAATTTCCTTGACGATGTCACTGCAGGACAGGAGTATCTCACACTCCTCTGGCGTTCTATTATCCTCTGGCTTCTGCAGTATCGCCGCGACCTGGAAAGAAAACCATCTGGTTAACAAACCCCCATTTGTTTACGTGCATCGATCAGACACCGCCGCTGGGCAGCCGGAAAATCGGCGCCTCCTCCCACCGAACCAAAAAATAAACAAACAAAAAAAGGCCAGCTCACCTTCTTAACAGTTGCGGAACGCTCGTCTTTAACTTTGAGTGGCTGCGCCACGGTGGAGCGCCTCCTCGACAGCAGCTTCTTCTCGGCCTCGGGCTCCTCCATCTTTAAATAATAAATGCGACGGAGAGCGATGCACCGTCTGCGTCACACTAGTCGAAAATCTGGCCCATTTCTCGGCGGCGCCTTTCCTTTTTTCCTTCCACTTTACTCTTTCTCTCTCTCTCTCCTCTGTCTGTCCCTCTCCCCTTCAAGGATGACGAGTGTCCGTCGATCGGCGCTTTTTTCAGGCTACATTTTGGAGAGAAATAGCCGCCGCCGCCGCCGATATGCAGCTGCGTGTATTATATGCACACACATACACATCCAGGCTTACGTACGTAAGAGCTGTTTCTAACCTCAAAGCCGAGGCTCGTTACCTTAACGAGCCTTTTGATCGATAAAACGCACTCACACGCCGACGACGGGGAAGATGCAGAAGCGCCGGGATCGCTGCCTACGGCCACACGCACACAGCGCTGCTTTTTTTTTTCTTTTGAATTTTCTCAGACTGACCATCGCATCGCTACTGCGCCAGCGCGCAGCCGATGCATTTGCTGTATATAGCTGAGCGCGCGGTTGCCGCGCTGGATTCCGTCTGACTGGCCAATGTTTTGTTTTGTTTTGTTTTGGAGCTGCGGCTCTTGCGTCACGTGGAGACACGCTGCAAAACAGAGAGATGTTTGTTTTTATTTTGTTCTTGTTTAGGATTTGTGGGTGTAGCTGAAGGATGGATGTGAGAAGGATTTTATTGGGTTTGAGGTGTTTTGATTTCTTGCTGGGTTATTAGGTTGAGCTGTGAGCTAGATTTTGATTGTCGGTTTGTTTTTATACCGGATTATCGGCGTTATCTAATCTTGAGGAAAAATTTCAGAGTTAGACGTTCCGTGAATATGAATTATGAAAAATTTGGTAACGGTGGTATTGGTTGTCGATAAATATATTGATTTTAATTAAAAAATTTAAAAATAAATCGAATGCTTGCAAAGAAAAACACGGTGTTATCGTTATCTTAGCACGATGTTATTGGAAAAGTGTAACTATATTATTACATAATAGTTTAGTTATGTAATTTTATAGGAAATGTACTGCCTCTACTTTAAAGCGGTTTTACACTTTTTTCCACACCTACCGGAGCGCTGACTATGATGTTATTTTTAGAATTGTGAAAGCTCGTTTAGGAATGTAATGACACCTAAACATTTACATATCAAGAAACTTAGCAAAATTCATAACTCAAAGGCGTATAATTTTTATTTTATTAAAAAATCAAGAATAAAACAAATTACGTAACAAAAATACGAGATTAACAATACCTTCCCGAATCAAAAACTATCTGATCAAAAAAAAAGCACAACCCACCCAAAAAAACCCCAGCAACCCGCAGCACCCCCTCTAACCTAAAAAAAACAACAACAACAAACAACAATTCAAACCACCCGCCAACCCCGAACGTAAACACAGGCGACTTGGCAACGCCGCCCGCTCTGGAATCTCTCCCAAACGTACACACACCAGCATCGCAATGTCCAGCAATTTCAATTTTTCTCTCCTCTCCACAGCGCGCGCATCAACCTCCCAGCCATCTCCGCCTCTCCTCTAACCACCAGCCACTAAACTAACGACAAGAACAAATTAAAATCCGCATTCCCAGTGGAGCATGTACCTGCGGAGCAAGCCAGAGCGCGCTTTGGGCAAGTAAGTTGACATGCGCGAGCAGTGCGGATGATATGCCGGGATTGGAGCACAGCTTCGGCCTCCACACAAGTACATCCGCTTACGGCCTAATGTCCGATGGTGTCGCCTCCGAGCAAGTGAAAAAGTTCTTTTTCACCTCGGCGGCTCGGACCAGCGGCGACGACGTCGACGACGACACCCTCGAGGTCTACATTCCTGAGGTGAGGTTCACTGCTTTATTCCATAGCGCTAGCGAGACACGCGCCTCTGGAGAAACTGTCTGCTGCTACTGGTGTTACGCGATACGCGCACGGAGTGTATGAGGGGATATATAGTCTAACCTCTTGCGCTCGGGTGGGATAGAGTGTATAGATGGTGCATAGCACGTGCGTTACGTATATAGGACGATTGGGTTGATGGATGTTGGCTTTTGCTGAGCTTGATCGTTTGTGCTTTTTTGTGTTTTGCAGTTGCTGCAGGCGAGCTACAACTTTTACACTTGGCCATCGGCTCCTGTTCTGGCCTGGTACTTGTGGGAGCATCGGAAGGAGCTGCCTGGCAAGCGTGTCCTGGAGCTTGGCTCGGGTAAGGCTTTGCTTTGTTCTGCGTGGAAGTTTTGGTGGGGTGGAAGGTTGCGATTGATCGTTGGGAATGATGTAGTTTTGCAAGTAGCGTGTTGTATTTGACTGGTGTTGATACTGCAGGCCGTTGAAAGCTTTGTTGTAAAATGAACAAATTGTTCTCTATGTTGATGTTATTGATTTTGAGTTAAATTTGTGATGTGTATATTAAAATTTATTCATTTTGATTTTCAGGAACAGCACTTCCAGGGATCGTAGCGAGCAAGTGTGGTGCTTTAGTTACTCTCAGTGATTCAGCAACTTTACCTAAGAGCTTACAGCATCTAAGAAGAAGTTGTGAATTAAACGGAGTACTATCTCAAGTGAAAGTTGTTGGCATTACCTGGGGATTCTTTTTATCTAGTTTGTTTTCACTTGGACCTTTAGATCTTATTCTAGGTTCAGATTGTTTTTACGATCCATCTGTTTTCGAAGACATTGTTGTAACTGTTGCTTTTCTCTTGGAGAGAAACTCTGCAGCAAAGTTCCTTTGTACTTACCAAGAGCGTAGTGCAGATTGGTCCATTGAGCATTTATTGAATAAGTGGGGTTTAACTTGTTCACATATATCACTGGCTAACCTTGGTGCAGAATCTGGACTTGATGTTCATGAATTGATGCAAGATCATACGATACATCTACTAGAAATTAAAAAAGTTTGACAATTGACATGGCTACAAGAGCAATAGTTGACATTTTTAGACAACCACTTACAGTCGTTGTTAGAAAAATTTCATGGAAAACAGATGCAAAGGAGCTTAGAAATTATTTTTCTAAGTTTGGAAATGTGAGCAGAGCTAATGTGCTGTACAACAAAGAAACTGGACTAAATAGAGGTTTTGGTTTTGTGTCATTCAATTCTGAGGAGACAATAAAATCTGTATTCCAGACACTTAATCATGAAATTGATGGTAGAAAAGTTGAAGTTCTTATGAAGCAAGATTAATATTTTTTTAACACAGTAGTGAAAATAGTGTTAAACTTTCTAAAACATGGCTGAAAGCCTAGATTTCGAAGCTTCAGATCTTGAAGAAACATTCAGTAAAGCAGCAACTCATCTGCAATCATTAGTGTCACAATTAGATACAGGCCAATTATTGGGTTTCTATGGTCTTTACAAGCAGGCTACTTGTGGTCCTTGTGACACACCAGCACCAAGTTGGTACCAAATGCAAGCAAAACACAAATGGGAGGCTTGGAAAAGTCTAGGGGATATGAGTAAGGAAGTTGCAATGGCAAGCTATATTCGTGCTGTGGGAAAGCTCGATTCAGACTGGGAAAAGAACAGCCGATCTGAATCAAAAACTTGGGTAGTAGTCAGCAGACTCCCAAGTACAGACACTGAACTGAAAGATATAGATAAAACCCTTTTAGATTGGGTAAAAGATTGCAATTTAGAGAAGGTACGAAACTTTTTGTCACGAAGCCGAAATGACATAAATGTAAAAGATGAAAATGGAATGCTACCAATACATTGGGCGGCCGATCGAGGAGACGTTGACGTTTTAAAGTGCCTCGTTGAAGCAGGATCTGACGTTAACGCTATAGACATGGACGGTCAGACTCCTTTGCATTATGCAGCTTCTTGTGGACATAAAGAAATCGCCAAATACCTCTTATCCGTAAATGCTCAATTATTAGAAGATGAAAATGGTATGTCGCCAAAAGATGTTGCTGATGAAGCTCTGTCATCCATGTTTTAAACCAATTTTTCATGTATAGAGTGATTCTGTACAAAAATATGTTAATAAAATATCTTTGTAAATGATGTTTTTTCTTTATTTTAAAAATACTAACACTTTTTGAATTTGATTAAAATAAAAAACACTATTTTAAGTTCAGTTATAAATATAGAAAGACAAAATTAAAATTGCATTTATAATTCATTTTGAAATATCTCGTAAAATACGAAATTAAGATTATTGTATTAATTATAGTTAATTAGAATTGCTTTGAATTTTGAAGAAAATTAATTTTATTATATAAAAATAGAAAATATTAAATTAAGATTATATTGAATAAAACACTGAATTGTTTGAAGAATTTTCTTTATTATTTACAAATACATCTTTTAATACTCCAATGTATTCACAGCCTAAGCTTTCCTTAGGTAAATGCATGCCAAACATACCAATTATTACTATATAACATATATAGCGTTTACAACGAAAAAGAATTTCTTTTAATCCTGGAATAACTTTCGAATTTTCATAAACTACGTATCTTTAACAGAAATAATGTTTCGATCACAAATTCTTCCCTTACAGGTCAAGATTTCTAGAAAATGTGCTTTTTTGTCTCAATGATAGCATTTTCGTTCTGACTTTTCAGGAGACATCTAAATGTATAATTTGCTTTAAATTATCGTACTTTGTACGATTTACAAATTATTCATAATTAATTTTACATTGTATAACTCAATTGTTTATTTTCTATAATCGACGAGTTTTAAAAAAAAAGGCATCATACGATTGGAGCTCAATCACGCAAAAATCGCATTGTGTTTTAGAATTTTTCACATTCCGATATAATAAAAACTTATGTATGTACACGGTAGGTCATAAAAATCGAGCTGACTGAAATCTCATTCACGCTTAAACGCGAAACGAAAAATAATAATAGTAATATTAATAGTAATAGAAATAATAATTTTAATCTTAATTAATAATTATAATAATATTAATAATAAGAAGAAGAAAATGAAAACAAAGCATAAACAACTCTCGCTGATTTAATGGACTTATAATTTGTCGGAATAATGGACGAACAATTACGTTTCATTGCGCTGCCTTTGCAATTCCTGTTTGCGATATAACTTTTATTAACGTCTAACATTAAATGCGAGCACATTGAAAATTTGTGCATTCGACGATATACATATTTATAGTTGGAATACAGAGATCGGGGCGGAATCGACTCTTCATTTAACAATTTTTTTTTCTTTTTCATTTCTCTCCCTCTTATAATAATATATAACCTTACATGTAATCGCGATACTTCACGATTGCGCGAAAACTTGATTCGTTTGATCGACAGTATAAAAAATCTATGCTGCAAAAATACCGGATGCACGTTATAAGACGCTTGCGTATCTAGCTAATGGAATTAGGCGGAATTTTGTTTACTTTCTATTACGAAATGCCGATAGGTAACCGAGGCTTTTTCATGCATAGTTTCTTGGATAGGTATCTTTTTAATTAATTAAATCGTGAGCCAGCTCAAAACAAAATATTGTGTAGGCCACTTTTGAGCTAACTTAATCATATCCAGCCATCCAATCTTTCTTTAACTAGAGGTTGCTACAAAGGCTGTTGATTCTTAAGCTCTTTTTTTTTTAGCTTTTTGCAAAGACACATAGATACTTCCTTCGGATGAAATTGTACAGAACAGTCGTGAACAGAAAATGTCTCTTTTTTTTCTTTAATATGTGATCTGACTTCAAATTGTACTAATAAAAGTATTTTCTATAAAAATAAATTCTTTTAAAGATTTCTTTTTTATTTAAATTTTAAATGAAATTATTAAAAAATATCTAGTTGAATAATTTTCCTTAATTCTATTGAAAAATATTAATGAAAGATGAAATATAAATTTTACGATATAAGTATTATGATGTTTGAAAAAAATGATCAAATATTCTAAATAAATTTTGCATAGTTTGGAATAATATTTAGTTTCTTCTTTTACAAAAATACATTAAAATCTTTATTCAAAGTCATTTTACTACGATTGACTCAGATTATATTATTTAAAGACTATATTATTTAAATTTATCAAAAATAAAGATTTTAGTGCACTAAACAAATATTTTTCATTTTGAAAAATACTTAGTTTATCGTTGGATACAAGACAATCTTTTAATTGACTTCGACCTTAAAATTCTTAAATTGAACTAAGTTTTCTGCTATTCTACCTCACATTGACAATCAAGCTAAAACCCCCGATCTCAAAATCAAAGGCTAGTAACAATTAAATTCGAATTATATTCCGTTCACGACTGTCCCGCCACAAAGCACTCTCCTAAAAACTCATGTATAACCAATGCAAGCTGCACACGCTCGCTGAAATCTAAAGATTCGTGCTTTCGCTGTCGGTCTTGGGCTTGACTGTGCCGGGCGGAGGTGGCGGGGGCGGCTGGGGCCTCGGTGGCCTCTGGTGAAATCTTGGCGAGGGCGGCGGCTGGGACTGAGGAGGTAACTGTTGAGACTGGCTGGCTTGAGACCTGGGCACGATGACGGTCTGCGTCTGGGTCTGGACGTCGATGATGTTGCCCTCGGAACGCGTCCTCGAGTGCGACCTCGCGTTGACGCTGATCTGCTCGGGCAGCTCCGGCCGGGGCGGCTTCTCCAGCCTGTTGCTGCCGTCCAGGAGGAGCTGGTGGGCGGCCTGCGTGGCCGAAAGCGACATCGAGGCCGGTCTGCTGCCCACGCTGGGGCTTCTCTGCAAGTTGATCGTTGAGCAGCTCGTGCTCTCGCAGCCGTTACCCCCGCCCACTTGTATTATACTGACCTGCTGTTTGTCTACCGAATACATATGGGTTCGCTCCAGGGTCAACGGCTGTAGGATATACGAAATGAAGGGTGAGTTAATAGGCTCTGTGGACGAGCAAGTAGTCGTCGGTGTGTATGTGGTGTCTTTTTGTTATTTATGCGGGTAAGGCCGCGCAGAGACCAAGCTTTAATTGGATTCTTTTTTAACTAGCGGCATAAGTTGTGAAAACTTGTATTGAATAGAGAAAAGGTAGAGTACAGGATTGAATCTCAAAACAAAATAGTGAAATATAGTTAATACAACATAAATAATGCGATACTGTGGAAAAAAATTATGAAGCTTACTTATTATCAGTTTTAAAATATATTACTTTAATTTTACCAAAATTTTTGATAAAATATATTTCAAGTGATTCAAGAATCCAATTAATAATAGCTACTAAACTCTTTCTGAATTTGTTTGCAAAATAATAATTATAAAACTAAATTGGTACTATAAAATAAATCAGTCAGTTATTTCAATTAACTAAAATATATCATATCTATTAAATTCAATTAAAATTAAACAGCATGCAAAATATTTTGAAAGAATTAAATAGTAGAACGTTGCTTGGCTCTAAAAAAAAATTAATAAAATAAAAATAAACAAAAACATAGAAGGTAATGCTTTTAAAATGTATAATCATACTACCTAGTTTTTCTAGGCAAGCTGCATGTCAATAGAATTGTAATTAAAATATAAAATGCATTATGTGTAAGAAATTTTTATTAGCAGCATAAAAAAATAATTTAGGTATAACAAAATAACATTTCTTCTTCTTCACACTAATAGCTAATAATGTTGGAAGAATAAGCAAGTGCTATATAAACTTGATTATTATATCATATATGTCTCGTACCAGTATCAACACTTTGCTGGCAAAAACGTATATATAAAATAAGAATAAAGCTTTAATAATCTTGGTTTCACAGATGTGTGTATATCACTTACTGTAATACTATATTATACATGATCGTGGTGAAATAAATATATTTCACTAAGCTTAATAGAATAAGCTTTGGAATGTCACGCAATACGCTTTATAAAAATAATACAAAGTATATTTATAATTATTTTCTATAAAATAGTAAAAGTTATTGTGTTATTTTTAATTAATTGCATTCATAAAAATATTGCTCGACTTAAATAATTGATCAAGCTAAAGTCTAGTACATAATAAAAACTTATTTACAAAGATCCTATAATTGAGAAATTCTTTAGATTGTATTATAACGCTTGTTGGTGTTTACTTTTACCTACCCCTGAATCGGAATCCAAATTTTCATTACTACTTTGACGAGGATGTGGACGAATTAAACTGGATGGTCGAGCAAGTCCAGCTGGACGTTCTGGTATGGCTGGTTTGCTATTTCTATCTACTGTGACAAGGTTGGTTGTTTCTGGCTTTTTGCGAAATTCCACAACATCATCTGTAATTATACAAATATTTTTCAAATTATAGTAAGAATATTATAATAGTTATATTAAATAATGACATTATTAAATTATTAAATTATTTAAAAATTGTCACATACTCTAATACAAAAATTGATAAAAAAAAGAAGGAGTTTAATCAATTATTTTTTTTTAATCCGTAATAAAAAATATTATTATACTTAAATTATAAAGTAAGCCAGTTGAAAGATAAACGGTAAAAATGGTTAAATTACTACTAGGTCCATTAGCATCAAGGCATCATTAGTATTTTTATTAATAAAATAAAACACCAAACCTTGTTGACCTGGCGTTACGTTGGTAATACTACGTGGAGCGGCGACAGGAAACTTCCGCCTTTCTAAAGTCGATGGCGTTGGTTTTTCCGCGGGAACTGGTTTCGATTTTGGCGAGTCTAACTTGTCTACGCTTTCCGCTACCGTTGATTCATGGACTGATTTGCTCATAGGATCCGACGTCGTTACTGTAGCTTTCAGATTCAAAGCCTCAAAACCAATCAGACTGCTGTTCAGTCTTTCTTCTTCGCTATCCTTCCTGTGATTGTCGATCTTGACGCTTGGAGAAATTTCCGATTGTTGCATCGTAACTATTTCCGCAGAATTTTGGGAATCCTAATCATAAATTACATTTATTAATATTTATTGTAATAAATAACATTGGTTTTTATAATTTATCAATATTACTTTAACGTAAAGTTATATATCCGATTTTTACAGTAAAAAAATATATCAATAATTCATAAACTTGTTAATTAAAACAAACTCTTACTATTTACATGAAACTTGATTTTCCGACCTATCGCGACAAATTTTATAATTATGCGTCTGCCCTTGAAAACCGGTGCTCATTTTTAACTCATGAAGAATACTTGTTTTCACGCCTATAATTACCTTGATCAGGTCGGTTTTGTTGACGACCTCGAAACCCATGGGCTTGACGTCGTTCTCCAAGCTTCTATTATTATTGTTCACGAGTTTGCCACCGTCCAACTGCGTCTTGCTGTTACTACTGCTGTCGTGCGCCTGCGGCTGCGTCAATTCCACGGTCACCTGATCGTGCTTCTGAGATTTGTACGTGACCCTGTTGAGCGTGCCGGTGGTTAATGGCCGAGGGGGTTTGTCTGGTGCGGGAGGTGGCTTGTCGTCCGGCCTCTTACTGTCATGGTGCGGCGTAAAGACGAAGTGCTGCGGTTGCTGTTGTTGCTGCTGCTGTTGTTGAGGATGGAGTTGATGCTTGTCAGGCGTATTGCCACTAGGCGGCGTCGGGGCGGGCTTGTTTTTTCGGCGCGTCGCGGGCTTCGGACTGCCCTGAGTCGGGCTCTCCCCATGATCGCTCAGGCTGCTGTTGGAAACGCAGCGCCTCATGCCCACCGAGGGCGTACCTTCTGAGCCGTTGACCATGACCACATCAAGTTCGCGATCGAAGTATATTTCGCCGGGGAAGAACCAGTCGGCATACGTGATCAGTTGATCAACGATTAGACTAGAATTATTGGCTGTATCCATCCTAAAGAGATACATTAAAAAAAAAGTTAAAGTTTTGTAATTTAAAAGTAATGAACAAAAATTATCGATATTTAAGCAAGTTTTTTTTGCTTATTACGTCACAAATAAGAAAAACGATAGTACAATTTTGAGAATTTGTATTCAAACAATCATTTTTATTTTCATGAATGAATTAAATATTATCATTTTTAATTACTTTTTTTTATATAATATAAACAAATTAAATTAAAGATTATTATTTAAACTTACACTACGGTAGTTGGGTCCTCTTGGGAATTCCAAATTAAATTCGGAGCAACGACTATTGCGACATTGTGAGGCGTCATTTTGTTGATGTCTTGATTTTTCGTCAAGACAGCAAAAAATTTAATTAGGAACCTTAAGTTTTCATAATTCGCCGTCGGCAATTTATGCAGTACCTCCCAGAGAGCTCTTAGTCTTGCATCACTTTGAGTGATTTTTGCAGCTGCCATCCACTCAGGATACAATCTAAATGACAACAAAAATAAATATTTTAAAATACATTGCGTATATTATTAAAAAAAAAATTAAAGTTTAAAACTCTAAAATTAAAACCCAGATTTTATCAGTTTGTAGCCGGAAGAATTACATCCCTATTTAATATCTAATAAACGTGCGACAAAAAGTACCGGCTTGACGAGAAATCAGATAGTGCGGTCTGAAATACCCGAAGGACTGAGGTCCCCTGGGTTATTTCAATGCAGGCGGATTTTCCGCTGGACTGGATGCACAATGAATGCGCAACGCGGGCCGAGCCTTCATGACTAATTCTTCGAGCTCGAAGACTGAGGGATACACCCCTTTGGATGTTCAAAGGACAGAGGCCTATTTCTATTATAGCTCATAAGCCAAGAGAAATTTCTCAGAAGGAAAAAAAGACACTGCTGCCTTAGATCATCGAGCCGAAATGAGCTTGCATAAGGTAGTGCCCGATGTTTAACACAATTTGAGGAAAAAAAAAGGTTAATACATTCGAGCTTGAATCTCATGAATAAAAATGAAACGGGTAACAGAAAATGTTCCATCAATATTAAATCAAGCCTTAAAAATCAAATATTTAAAGAATGTGTTAAAAAATCCTCTCAATCTTCAACCAATCTCAAGAATCTCTAGAGCTACTAAAAATCATTAAAAATTACAGGTGTCGAGAGGCCCGTCGACGTCTTATAACTGGCTTCTCTCACGCGCTCCCATACTTTTCTGCATTAAATCATTGCAAGTCACGCCGAGGTCATATCAATCGGACACGGCCGCCGTATGACGAGCCCCCTTAAACTCCTCATTGTGTAATGCGGACCAATAAAGGCTTCGCTTTCTCCTTGGCTATTTATCTCTCGGTCTTTACGAGCCCTCGGCAGGCCCAGACGACGCACGTTTCGATTATCCGGCTCGATGAGTAACCGCGAGCTGCGAGCTGAGCCGAGCCGAGATAAGAGCAAAAATTTTCGTGCGTCTCTCGCGAACGCGCGTGTACAGCGAGGAGAGCCAATGCATTCGCGATTCGTGACTCATCGGGGACTATACAGCGTGATACGTGTATATAGGTGTATACGCGGCACGCGCTTATACACGAGGCGTGTGCGTTCTCTCTTCTATTTCTAGGTCATTGACTCACTCTCTCTCACTCTCTTGTACTTGCGAATGCACGCGTACGCTATTTAAGGAATACTGTCAAATTTCGAAAAGTCTCGCCGGAGCTGAAGTGTCTTGCGGCGAGAAGTGAGTCCCTTGGCTTTCGCGAGCTTAGAGCTCTGGTGACTGTGGCGCCTTTGGCTTTTATCGAGAATGAATTTCATTCGTGATCGATTAATATTGGATAAATTATGTTATAGATAACGATTTTTTTTAATGTTCAAACAAATTGTAAAATTATTATATTTAAATAATTAAAAAAATTTATTAAGTTCAAATAATTAAATAATGGAATCGTTCTGCTAAACTTTTTAATTATTTTTAATTAAAAATAAAATAAAACTATAAGAAATACAGCTTTGTGTAAATTGAAAATTGAAAAATAAAATTTTGGAACTTTCTAAAGATAAGCTCTGTATAAATTAAATAGCTATTCACATTTTTATCAAGTACATAAATTTGATATCAATAAATAACTTATAAGCTATAGAAATATTTATGAAAATGCACTTTAACTTACTTAAAAGTAAGAATAGGTTCCGGGAGCTCTCGAAGGTAAGACTTCAATGCTCCGGCTATCACATGGGGATCCTTGTATTCAAGGACAATTGGAAGAGTTAAGCAACATGCATCGAAACTGAGCTTCATTCTTCGCAATTTAGAAGCACCACTAGCTATCCTAAAAAGTCCTTCCTCCTCCATGCCTAACCTCAAGAGAGCAGAAACACAGAGTTGAATGGGTAATGCTATTTTTCTATTTGTTACTCGAAGATGCTGTTCTAAAGAGTATCCATAAACTGGCTTCATTTCATTGTCATCTGTTTAATAGAGAATATTTTTAGTTTTCAAAATTACTTTTATAAAACTTAATAGAACAATAATTAATTGATCTCTTACTTATATAACATTCAAGATCTGGAATAAGATCTTCAAGACAGTGCAAGGCACTTTCGTGATATGCACGTTGAAGTTTTACATACTGGATGATTGTTTGGGCAAGTTCTGTTTCTCTCGACATTAGCTGAAACATTTCGGCTGCTAGATGATCTCTACATTGTTCTACTTTGGCTTCTGCTTCCTCAAGTTCATCTCTTAAACTATCTACTTTTGTTGCTCCTGTACCTATAAATAAAGATGATCTCACATCAATTTAAAAGGAAAACTTATAAGATACTATATGTGGGTAATTCATTCAATCAAGATATTTGTTGAAAGATTATTCGAGTTAAAAATTCTGAAATTGAAAAAAACAATTTTATATTTAATTTTATTGAATATTGTGTTTAAAATAATTATTATAAAGCAAAATTTGATAAATTATTATTGTAATTATTTTCAATTAAAATAATAAAAGCAATAAACATTCACTTGTCATTTTAAATTAATAAAACGCAAGATAAATGAAAAGGTTTATTTTGTAGATAGTTTTTTTCAAATGCTTTGATTAATAAATAGTCAAGTATTACTCACCTCCTGTATTGTGTTTAATGGCTTGATGATACCTCGTTCTTGTGCTGTCCATATCTAGGATCAATCTTTGCAGGTTTCTTTTGTGCTTCAGAATATTTGGAACATCTGTGTCCAGAATATGCTGTAATGGGGCAGAAACATATTGTTCAACCTTTGATTCGTGATCTATAGCCTCAGTGGCCAAGGCCACTTGTGCTCTACCGCATTCGTTCAACGTATAGGCCATAAGTCCCTCTTCACCTGCGTTATCCAACATGGTTTGTCCCAAAACATATTCTGGGCACTTTTTCTAAATAGAAAACATACAAGTCTCAGTAAAATCTTTTTAAAACATTTGAATAAAAGCAGAGTCATCTTTTAAGGTTATTTAAAGCTTTTCAGCTTCTACTCTACTGTACTCTATTGTGCTCTCTTTGCTTGATTAAAAATTCGCAATATACATATTTATGTATAAATTTGCAATCTTTATATTTTATCAATTAGTAATACCAAAAATACAAGTGTCAAATGTCAATCTATTGACTTAACTAGAGCTTTGATAATTTCCTAAACATGACTAATCTATGCAAATATTGACAATTGTATAATGTCACAAAAGTTATTTTAATCTTGTTCATTATCACAATCATTCTTCCACTGACAACAGATTGTTTTGCAGTGCAGTATCAAAAGACAAAGTTTGAAGGAAAAGCATCAGCCAGCTTTAGATAAGTTAAAAATACTCACAAGGCGCTTCTCTTTGTGAGCCGGATCCTGAGTGCTGGACTCGCTGGGCTTGTTACCGAGCCTCTTGTTGAGCCCCATAAGGGCAGCCCTGATCTGCTCGACATGCTTGTCCGCAGCCTGCAGGTCGTCGGTCAGGACCTCTGTCTTTCCAGCTCTGAAACGGGCAAACAAGCCTGGTTACGTACACAAGCGAAAGGACATAAATATTAATTGGCATTTAGCATTAGGAATGCAAGAGAGTTATCGCTTGCATCACCAAGCAGATTAAGAATCAAATTGCTGCTCTTCGCAGCAAGTGTAAAGTTTCAACAATCGAGCATATAATGATCGGCTTCTCCGAACGGCGGAGAGAAGCGAAAAGAAAAAAGTAGTCGCGATAAAAATTGATAACAACGACTAATCGGCAGATTAGTCACACGGCTGGCTGCGATTCAGCGTGAAAACTAGCGAGGCGCAGAAAAAGCTTAAAGATAAAACCACCGAAATCTCAAAAGCTTATCTCTCTCCGCAAGAATAACTAAAGCAGCAAAAAGTAGGGAAAAGAAAAAAGGCAGGAAAACAGAAAACCGCGAGCGGCTAGACGCACCTGGAAAAGGTCTGGTCGGCGAGCTGCTTGACCCTGAAAAATTGTTTCTTCATGGTCGGGCCGCGGCGCGCGAGCGACTAATAAAATCGCGACGGCGGCGGGCGGCTCTCCTGGCACTTTATATACACCTCTATACACCCTATATACTAAAAACACAGCGTCAACACAGCCCCTACACACAACCTCATCAATCGCGCGCGCGCGCTCACCGAATATCTCGAGAGCGAGTATATACACACAGAAAGATAAGACAAAAGCCGAGTGTGTATCTATCTCTCTAACCAGCGCGCAAAAATACAATATATAAAGAGTATCACTGCGCGGGCTTGGTGAGCTACGCCCGATTACGCCAGACTTTCACTCTCTTCTCAGGTGAATAGACAGTATAGGAGGCTGGTGGTAATGTTCCTCGGTGCCGTCCGCAGTAATCGCTGTCTGGGCGCGAGAGCGATGTAGGTAATCCGCGAGGATGGGGACGACTACGACGGCGGCGAGGGCCGTCATAACCCACCGCACGACTACACGCGCGTGCACACACGGTGATCTCACGCGCGCCACTGCCGTAACATCATCGCCAGCCCGCCCGAGCTGCCCCCACTATATACTCGCTCTCTCTCTCACTCTCTGTGTTGTACTCGACGCTGCGGCAGTGTATAGGTGAGTGCTTGTGTGCGTTGTGCGGTATAGATAGTTGGAGGAGTTTGCGCGCGGAGTGTCGGTGGGTATATATGGGATATGGGGGTTATGATTCCGATGTTGTCGTTGAGCGGGAGCAGATAAGAGGAGAGAGATTAGTTTTTGCGGGAGACTGCAAGCGGGGAGTGGTTTTTTCTGCGCGGATGTTGACGGGTTTGGGTACCGTCAGAGATTTTTGGGTTTGCGGCGCTTGAGTTGAGTAGTTATGTTGGTGGAGTGGATTGTGGGTATGTGAGTGCTTTTTTGTTGGGTTCCGTTTTTGGATAGTGTAAACATGTTGGTTTTTTCGTTTGATTTTCCGATTGTTTTGATGATGTAATGGCTAATCTAAGTTTGTCTTCTATTTTAGAGTATAGTTTTGTAACATTCGCTAAAAAACTCTGAGATATTGCAATTATTCTATCGCTAACAACACAAAACGTTTTTAAAACGTTTCGCACTACCAAAACACACCTCTACAAAAAAATCGCATTTCACACATATAACCTCCCCGTAAACAAAAAAATCAACACTCACAAAGTACAGTTCGATCGCTCCTCAAATTTACATATCAAACCCATCCTCTCCCCCCTTAAACAATCCAACCACACATTTTTCCATCATCTTCTCGCGTCGCAACAGAAAATACATGTCAAGATCAATCCCGTATGTACATCCACGCAGATGTAAACCGAACTTCCCGTTACTTCTTCATCTCTATTGCTTAATTTATGCCCCGCATCTATGCGCTTACAGATACAGGAGAATGACTGCGCCTTCATATAAATACAATCGATATATAATGCTGTTTTACTGCGCGCGTTCGTTTCGCTTTAATGAATCTTCTTGGTGTGCTTCGTTTTCGTGAGCGCCGAGGTATTAAAAATACTCAATGAAGTCATAATAACGTGCAGCAAACTGTTTAGAGGAAGATGGGAATGAAGTGTAGAGTTGAGGTAGCAGGAGCTGACTCATTCTGAGATACTCGGTCTTGATCGTTTGACTATTTTTATCTGGGAGTAATGTTTTTAAATACACCTGGAGCGTTTTGTTAATTGATGCATGAATTAATTGTAAAATAAAAGATGTGTTTTGTTGATTAATTATGTTTTATAGGTGAAGAGTGCGTTTTCTCTTTGATGTATTAATTCACGTCGTAATAAATGTAGAAGACAGATTTTTTAGTCGAGCTGCAGCTTTATAATGAAATAAGGAAACTCGCGAATTTTATACATTGTTTTATTAAACGAAAATTGATAACGTTGAGGAAAAGGACAAGAGGTAAGTTTTATCAGAAAAAGATTAGCAGTATATGATTAAAGACTTAAACAACAGCAACGCAGCTGTTAAAAATTCGACACTTCATTCATTGTCTTACAGGACTTGGAACGTATCTACTGCATTTAAGTAGATATAACACGTCATTATTGAATAACTCTTTAATTAGTGCTATTTGTGAGTTATTTTCGTGTGAGTAAATGCTTTCAGCCCTTAGAAAAAAAAACTTTATAGAATGTCTTGCAGAAAAATCAACACATTCTTTAAAATATTTCTAAAGTAAATTTACCTAAAAGGAACTTGCCAAAAGAAACGTTTGCGAAAAATCTGCAGGGAAAACGGTAAATTTCATAAAAAGTAATGCAAGTAATTTAAATGATACCTGATATTAAATAAATAATAATCCATACTTAATAAATAAAAAAGAACTGGTCTCTTTTTTATCTGCATTTTCTGTAATATTACCTCTGGTGTATTAGAATACTCTAGTTTTTTCAGTTAGAAAGCAAAAGTTTATTAAAAAATTACATTTTTTCTATATACATATAACAATACTTTGTTCGAGTGACGCAGCAACAGCTCAGCAGGTTTGCCAAGTTAAACAGAGCCGGCCATAAATTGTACTGACTATGTATAATCGTTTGAGAATTTCGCATAAAGTCAATATATTTATAACAACTCTGCCGGCTGATTAGTTATCAGCTATATCGTTTTAATCAGCTGTGAGAGCGGCAGATGTGGGCTGTTTCGGTTTCGGTATCTTAGACGAGATGCAACTGATGAGATACTTTAAACAGAACATCTCAATACGCTTATCTCAAAGTCGGGTTTTTAATCAGTATTTATTCTATTGGATTTGGCTATAGATTTGCTTACTCTAAATAATAAAGAATTTAAAAAAGTATAGTAAAAATAGAAGGTGTGTATCATTTGTCGGGCCTACAAGCTGACGATATAAAAACCACAGGAAAAAGTTTTTATCAAAAAAAAAAAAAAAACGTAGCCGTACAGATAGAGTTAAAAAAGTAGGCGCGGAAATTTTTTTTCTGAAACTTAAGTTGATAATGCTCTATAACTTTTTTAGAACAAGTCAACATTATTTTTTAGTCATTTGTAAGATTAATTTTGAAAGTTTACATTTCTTGAATCCAATCTGAAGTTTTGTGAAAGCGTTACGTCAAAAGTATTATCTGGACTGAATGATCTGGCGCAACGAGCTCGAAAAGGACAATGGTTAGAGACGACTACAAACACAATGGAGAGAACTGATAAACAAATAACAGCTGAGAAATTATTAATACTGTATGGTTTAACAATTGTAGGAAGCGTATTTTTTTCATTAATTTTTCACGTAATAAAAATAAATGTTTAATTTTATTTGGTTAATTAATTCTAAGTAGTTTATATTAAATTTTTAATTACATTTGAACTTTTTCACTTCTGATTATAATAATTTTCAGTTTAAAAATGTACTTATTTTAAAAATTTAACCGATTGAAATACCTAACAATTGTCTAGGTGCCTTTATAATTATATTAACAAGTAGCTATAAACTTAGTTATGTAAACATGTCCGGTGTTACATATTATTGTTGTTGATGTTATAAAACGTAATAATAGCCGGCACAAATTTTATTTAAAATGTTCTAACTCTGCTAATTTGTCTAGATTTGGCAACTCTCCAAAAATGTCTGATTCTACAAACACAACATACAAAGCACTTTAATATTCAACGTTTAATTCACTAATTCAAAACAAAATCTATAATCATCACAAAACAAATTCTCAGCGACAATTATTACTTTTACGGTAAACTGACGAAACTATTATTAATCTACAATACAGCAAAGTTACAAAATCTACAAATCCTCAACAAGGGATGGTCTACCATCCCCTGAACCAACGATACCACTCCCCTCAACCCTCACTGAATAATATCAACACCTCACCAAAACCCCATCACAGGCAGCCACCGAACCAAGCTCATCGAATTACCTCCTCTCTTATTTGGTCAGTTGACCGTCCCGCCGACGGTCCCGCGCTCCGGCGCAGCAGACCGCGCCGGCATTTATCCTCGCGCGGCTCGCTCTCGGGCATCGCAGGCGCGCATATCACTAGGCGCGACCCGAGCGTCTATTTATAAATCCGCACGCTCGCGCCTTATTCTCTCCTCTCCTTTTCGCTCCGCGGCTTCATCTCTTATGGCGAACTCGCTTATTTTTTTCTCCTTTCGACTCTACAGTCTCGTCTGGCACGTGAGCTGCAATAATTGTATAACCGCGCCGGTGTGTATATAGGTATGCGAGTACGAGTATATATATATGTATGTTTATAAAAAGCACAATAGGATAGTTATGCGAGAGAGCGCGTTAATTGCCCTGCGAGCGCGCGCGCCCGTGACATTTCCGAGAGCGCGCGCGGCTGAATCACGCCTGTGCGGGCGGCCTTTGCCGATTTCGTCGCCGTCTCGCTTCCACGCGCTCATTGTGCCAATGTCTCTCTCTGTGTGTGCTGCGCAAGGTTGTGTGTTTGGGTTTCGCGGATATGTGGGGGGTTTTTCGTCGCGCACGTGTTGAGATGTGTGTGAGGGTATGTGTGGATGTGGATGTTGGATGGAGTGTTTTTGTTGTACGCTTTGTTCAGTTTTGAGAGATTGCGGGGAGTTTCGTTTATGTAGTTTTGAGGAATATACGGGTCGGATAGTGTGGGTGAAGTTCGGAGTTTAGTTGCGATTTTCTGTGAGGTTGGTTTTAGAAAGTATGAATTTTTGATGGTCTAGGCGTGACCTTTTGTTATCTGTGGCACTGGGATTCATTGTTAAAGTCAGTGAGTTGAGGAGAAAGATTCTCAAGTTTGGAACCTTTGAATGTCTATTTGAAAAAGAATGAAAATTAAAAATAAGTTAAAGAAATGATGAATAATTTATTAAAATTTTATCTAAAATACAGGGAGAAGGAAGATTATGTTGTACATTTTTTATTTTCCATTTTTTTTTTAAATTTAAAAATATAATAACAATTCCTGTTTTTACATAAAATCCCTTGAAAAAAAAAATCATTTAGTTAACAACGAAAAAATTACGTGTATCGGAAAACATTAATATTTTCTGCAAAGTAGAATTTTAGAAAATATATTATTTATTAAATTTAATACCATAAAAATGTATACTATATTGGTAAAAAAAAATAAATACATTGTACTCAAATTGAGTTAATTAACTTTATTATAAATATAAATAATAATTTGTATGTAATGTTTACTTTTTTAAACACTGAAATCATTTTTATGTATTAATATTGCTACAATATTATTACAAAGTTCCTACATTATTATAACAATATTGTTACAATAGCAGCATAATATTGCTATGATATAGTTACAATATTAACACAGTATAGTTACAATATTGCTGCAATATTCTTATAATATTGGCAAAATAATGCTATAATATTGTTGCAATATTGCTACAACCTTGATACAGAATTGGAAAAATATTATTATAACATTGCTACAATATTGACCCAATATTAACACAGTATTTTTTATAATACCTTTGTGGTATTGCTAAAACGTTATTTTGCTACAATTTTGCTATAATAATATTGCAATATTTTACCAGTATTTTAGGAATATTAATACAGCATCTTGGTTATATACTTCTGAATTGTTACAGTTATGTTGCTGTAATATTTATAAAATGTTGCTCAGAAAAATAATTGTTGCAATAATAAAAATTTCTATTCAAGCTTTATAAATAGTTTAAAATCACAAAATTAAATTTTTTGGAATATTGTCCAAGTTCTTAAAGGTTGTAAAGTTTAAAACATGTATTTTAATCTTTACCTAAAGTGTGATTAATGTGGTTAATTACGTATAGTTTAAGGTAGCAGCGCCACGCTGCCCGGTATCATCAAGGAGCCCCGTGGGGGGCAGTTAATGATTTTGTTTTAAAAAATTATTTAGTCACGTTAAAAATGTTTCATATTTATTAAATAATACTTTTAATTAACAAAGAG